>JARQSW010000477.1:33265-197806 GCA_030142375.1 Calameuta pallipes | reverse complement strand
ATGACTGCTGCTATGATCACTGACGCAAAGTCCCGACTGTTCACCATGGAAGTGAACAGATAGTAAGGATGCTTTAATCTTTTACAAAATAATAGAGCATGTTATACATATGTATAGAATAGTAGAGCATGTTAGTCCAGCAGAAACTGTAGTTAAAACGATGACTGATCATCAAATAAATGACTGCTGCTATGATCACTGACGCAAAGTCCCGACTGTTCACCATGGGAGAGAACAGATAGTAAGGATGCTTTAATCTTTTAGAAAAAAATAGAGCGTGTTATACATATGTATAGAATAGTAGAGCATGTTAGTCCAGCAGAAACTATAGTTAAAACGATGATTAATCATCAAATAAATGACTGCTGCTATGATCACTGACGCAAAGTCCCGACTGTTCACCATGGAAGTGAACAGATAGTAAGGATGCTTTAACCTTTCAGTGACAATAAATTGACCTTTGGCCTCTGTGCCTTTTTAATGATCAGATATTGTTTTTAGATGCAATTCAGCATCGTTAATCTCTCGTTTCTTTTTTAATTAAAGAATACGTCATTTTCTTATAGATTCGTCGTCACTCAATGTCAGCCAACGTGGAATACGTTGTACTAAATTTTTGTTAATTACTTCAACATTTATTTAGAGGAACAGTAGTGTACGAGTTCCAATGCGATTCGTTGATCGGTGACTGTACAGGTTTACGAAAGAGAATGACGCATGGTCAAGTATTTAGAGCTACTCGAACGGTATGTACTACGTTAATTATGTATTCACTTCCAGACGTGGAGTCAGACACATGTGAACCTGCGAAAACATTCGAGTGAAAGTGCGCGGATGGCACAGCTGGGATAGATAATGTGACAGAGGCGACAAATCAAGTGGCCAATATACAAATGAGTTAAAAGACTGAAAAAAAAAGTTGTAAGTACGTATACGTTTGAGTTAGTAAGATTTCAAGGACACGTATGGGAATTAAAAAAGAATCCAACATAAAATCTTTAAACCTAAAAACTTATATCAACTTTGCTTCGTCAACCTAATAGACTTTGGTTGAAGAAATCTATGCGAACAAGTTATAATTAAATATAATAATTTTAACAGTACCTTGAATCCATTTTTCCTTTCATCCATTGCGGAAGTGAAATCCCACTGCTTAGGGATCTGTCCTGGGGCCCCGATGATCCCATTTTTATATCTGTTTTTGATTCACTCGATGAATGTGTCTTACAGGTTATCTTCAATTTAGCGTCCAAGTATGAAAGTTCCTTCTTGATGTGCAACAGTGTTCCAAAGAAGAGTGAGAATAATAGGATGTGAGTAACGATCAATGTCAAACTTAGAACTGATGTACGCAACTGCTAATCAATCCAAAATCTGTCTCCAGGAAGCTCGTTAACAATGCTACCTAGGAGTTTGACCTCACCACCATTCTAATGATCTGTAATAAAATAATTATATAAATTATAATAACTGTTATATAAGGATAATGTCAATAGCACAAATAAAACAGGTTTCGATCAAGTAAAAATTCAAGAATTGGACTTATTGGTCAGTCGACAACCTACGGAGAGCAATATAAGTTTCTAATCACAGTGATAAACTGAACTACCATGGCATTCTAACATAGTTTAATCATTAAATTCAGCGTTTTATCTCACAATCAAATTGTGCACAAACAATAATTAACAATTGATTGTTGAGCGCCATTTGCCTAGCAATTGTCATTGCCTGATAAAACTATAAAATGCATTGTATGCTGATACGCGGTTTAACCTTGAAGGGAAGCACGTCAAAGACGCTTCAAGTTACAACTGTCAGCCGAGGTAACGTACGTCGACATGACGTAAAACGTAACTATAACCAAAATTATCAGCTAATAACGTAAGAAGACAGATAAATGGATGATAACACACCCACGTAATGCGGACTTTTTCATTGGTTGCTGCCTTATTACGTTTGCGACTTCTTTATTTCATTCAACTGTAAACATCTCTAAATCAATATTGTTTACCTAATCGTAAGTGACAAATATGTTGATCGAGTCATTCTCAATGTAATACGGAAAGAAAAATAAATAACATAATACAAAATACGCCTACAGAATACAAGTCTCTTATTCGGTCCTTATCAACTGTGATCTGATTAATATCCTGCCACTAAATCATATGCCACTCGAACCAGAAGTGCTTTGTTTAGCGTACTGCAACAGATAGGGACGATTATTTGTCACAGGTGATGTCACTCTGATAACATTACCCGGTTCTATGTATAAACTGATTTCCGCTATTTTAAAACATCTGTATTTTAGATCTGAAATAATATTATTTGGCATACTTTACCTAGTAACACGTATGGTGTATATTAAAATTTTTGGCCATTATAATAGTTTCAAGAGTAAGTACTAGAGTATGTGAATATTAACAGCGCGGACTTACGTTATGTATATAAAATATAAATTACATATGTGACGATTCAATGTCACGAGTGAAAAATGTGAGAAAATGCGCGGAAACTATAGGATTTTTATCCGCGACAATGAAATTACTGTACCTGACGTCATTCGAGAAGTATTTAAAAATTATAAACAAACGATATTCCCGGTTTACGTTTTTAAAAGTCAATAAAAATATCTTCATTCCTCTTTAACCGTTTCGTATTTCCGACAATATAAATTGACAGTATCTCAAAAGTTCACATTTTTTCGTTTTATCAATAACACTGAAGAATCGTCAGCGTCGATGTTTTGCATTGTTGACAAAAAGTCGTGTGTAAGTTACAGCAAAATAATTAAAACTTATCGGAATCACCTTTGGTCGTCACAACGATAAGAAACGAATTTTTTATTTATTTATTTCAAAGCAAATCACGTAAATGGCGAACATTGTGACACGGATCAAGGAGCTGCAGAATATGTCACTGCTAAGCCGAAAAGCAGCGACAAATTTAGATTTGAATATTTTTCAAACGCTGCCGTTCAAATATCAAGAGAATATAAAAATATCAGATTAACTGAATTAGTTTTAATATTCGTATCTTCTCTTTAAGCAAGAAGTGCATAGTCTATTTATTGACGTAGGTCAGGGTCAGTGAATTCTTAATACATACCGTGGTTAAAAAATCCAATATTTTTAATTTCACGTACGAACTAATGTAACTCTACGCGTCTCGAAAGATACAAGAAACTGAAGATCTTCGCAGAAACTGTGCAAAACTGCGAATACATCGCATTGCTCACGTGATCCTCATTGTTTCGCAATGGTTGGAACGGCAGACCAAGGAGAAAATATATGCAGATTTTAACGGAACGTAAAGGAAGAAAAGTCGCGCATGACGAGTAGAATTATTATAGATTTTAAGACTGTGCCAAAGAATTCGTTTATGTGTAACTCTTAATTAAACTCGAGCACTTGATTTAATAAATCCGTTAGTCGATCGGATTCTCCATTTTGTAATACGATTAGACAAGTTTACATTGCTACGTATATATGTATATATGACAGGTGGACATCGTGGACTTTCTTTGTACGAATTATTGAAATTGTACCTGCTGTTCAGATATTACCGAAAATTGCGTAAAAATGTCGATCACTGATAAGAGCGAAAGTAAAAAATTGTACAAGTTACAGAATTCACGAGTGAATAACCGGGGGCAAGAATATATCGAGGTAATCAAATCTTAATTTGTTTGCCAGTAAAATGGCTGTTAGTTTAGATAAGAAATTATCGATAAAAAATAAATTAAAAGACATGCCTGTTCCGAGAATTATTTAATTAAGTGTTTTAGCAGCTTTCGACGCGATAAGGTATTCCTTGCCTAGTATTTTAACAACCAAAATATAACAAATATCGTGTTATCAGGTCGTTTACACTTGGCAGAAAGCGGATACCTCATTCGATAATATGGAAAATATTTTTAATAAGAATAAGCAGAAGCGATAACAGAACTTTTAAAATTCTAGACATAACGAGTGGATGCTCGAGGTATTTCAAAAATATATGTCCAACATTCTACTGTATAAAAACAAAGAAGCACGAACATTTTTTTTCTCTACATTTCACAATAAGTTTGTCACGGTTGATTTATATTCCAAGCACTCTGCTGGACTGATATCAGTACTCACCCTGCTCTTGATGCACATTTTTGATTTTATATTAACTAATTCCATTATTTTGATCAATTTGGAAGCGTCCGAAAATGCAGCTGCGCGAAAATGCCAAACTGCCTACGAGCCCGATGGCTGCAAATGGCTGACAACGAAGAATACAGTTCCAGCTAGGAACTTGAACTCAGCAACGTTTCAATTGGATTTCTTGTATCAAGGCCAGCCAATCGTAAGAGCGCCAGGTGGCGACATCTGTAACTGATAACCAATAGTTTAAAGGAACTTGAAAAGCTTTAAAATAAATTTAAACACAACGCTGCCACAGCGTTGACATGAATTTAACCTAAAATTCATTAATTATCGAGTGATTCTTATTTGAAATAGCGTTCTGATATAATGGATAAATTTGTAACAGCGATATCTCTGTTACAGTTGTACATTATTATGTTTTAATCTTGATAATCATGTAACAATAACTTTATAGCGTATTTATCATCCGCTTTTGATAATACAATTTTTCCTCTTCGTTAGTCTAAAGGTTATGTACACTAATTCAAATTTCCCGGTGCGCAGTTCCCACTGCGCACTCAGCAGACTGTACGGCGCTTTATTTCCGGCGCGTGGGCATCCTTCCGGTTAGTGTTGTGGTACTTTGCTGTTGTCGGTGAGTTTAACGTTCGAGAATCTGCATTAATCTTCCACAAAGGAATCCAATCGGCTAATGAAATAATATAAAAGTACCGAGTACGATCCTGGCTGTGACAAACGGCAGCAGTATTTTTTCCATGACGCAAAAAGATTTAATTAAAATCGCCCAACTCTGTCGCACAGTGACAGAACCCGTTAAGATCCATGCGAATCGTTGTTTTGCCATAGACTTTTTGAGTTCCACTGAAATACATTGTTGTTCATAATTCTGGCAAACATGACAAAAGCGTGTATCAGATTTAAATAAAATTTTCACTAATGAAATTACATGCTAATTTCATTCTGTTTTGTGTCCAGGAGATTCGACAAGATGAAGTTCAACAGATTGGTGACTTCCTCGCGCAGGAAAAATCGCAAGAGGCATTTTACTGCTCCTTCTCACATTAGAAGGAGGCTGATGACTGCACCTCTCTCCAAGGAGTTGAGACAAAAATACAACGTGCGTTCGATGCCCATTCGCAAGGAAGATGAAGTCCAGGTAACGCAACCTAACCTCAATCTTTAAACCTCTTTCGTGCTCCAATCCATAACCTTTCTAAGTTACTACTAGGATATTTAATGTTGAGTTTCTTTCTCTTGTAAATCTCTGCTAATTGTATAAATGCAGCTAATACATTTAACGTAACCTAACCTCTTTGCGTTACAATCCACGCGTGTTCGTTTATGTGGGTTTTACTGGTTGCGGATTGCTGAATATGTTACATTGATTTTGTCAGCTGAGTATGTTTTTTTAAAAAATTATTTTAAACATACAAATTCTGCATCTGATAACTAGTTGATTTTGTCTTCCTAAACATTAATATATTCTAGTTAATTTGTTATGATGAATTAAACCATTCACGGATGATGCGAACAAACGATGCAAGTCGTGAAATAGTTCTCGAGGTTCTCTCGAGTGACAATTGACCGATTACATCTGGTTTGTATCCTGCAGAAAAGTTGGCACTGAACATTAATTTAAAAGTACTTGGATATTTAGTATAACTAGTTTCTTTATCGTAATGGCACTTATTCATTTTCTGTTCAGGTTGTTCGTGGTCACTACAAGGGTCAACAGGTCGGCAAAGTGATCCAAGTGTACAGAAAAAAATTTGTCATATACATTGAACGAATTCAACGTGAGAAAGCTAATGGTGCCAGCGTTTACGTCGGCATCGATCCCTCCAAGGTAAATTTTATAACAGAGTTGGGAGAACGGGCATACTTGTGTAATATGAAAAATCTTTATATGATGAATTAAACCATTCACGTAGAAGCGGACAATCAAGTTTGGCTTGTGAAACTGCGTTCAGGGTTCTCCTGTTTGTCGGCTAACTTGTCTGAACTTGGTCTGATTAATGCAGAATAGTTGGCACTGATCTTAAATATTAAAAAAAAGAAAGGTGTGGCTATTAAAGCAAAAGAAAATACTTTATTGAAATTATTTCTTACTTTGTAGACGGTCATCGTCAAGTTGAAGATGGACAAGGATCGCAAAAAGATCATCGACAGGAGGAGCAAGGGTCGCCTCGCTGCCCTGGGTAAGGACAAGGGCAAGTACACCGAGGATTCGACAGCTGCTATGGAAACCTCGTAAACAATACATTGCCTCATTTATGTACCACAATAAAACACAGAAAACCTCAAATATTATTTGTTTACTCTTTGAACCATTGGAAATAATTGCAAATATATTTTTCATATGCACTTCGTTTTTTATGACAGTATATATATGAAGTGGAAAGGTTGCTTTATCACAAACTTATCAGCGAGGGAATAATTCTTCCTTCCTTATTAAAATACTTAAGGAAAATTGGCGTAATAAATGATTTCAAACAATTCCTTACTGAAAAAGCATTAAATTTATATCTTCTGAAAAAAAGTTTATGATTTGAATGACGTCTTAGTGTTTTATTCTATTATTCTGTAAATGATCAATAATTTGATTCAAGAAGTAATACCTTTATAGATTTTATTATTTTTCAATAAACAGTAAAATAATTATATAATGACTAATTGATAATACAATTAATATAAAGGATTTCATATTTAAAAACAAATAAGCTCCAACCTTCACCATCACTTTTCTGAAAGCGCAGACAGCAATGCATGGATCGAGTACAATTTATTCATATTTTACATCCACCTTACGAACCCATGGTACAAACTATTTTTAATTTTCTTTAATGTGACATATTTTTTGATAATGTTACAATCACATAAAATTAAATCTTCATTGTCAGTGGTAACAAATGAAATAAAGTTTTTTTTTGCAAAGAAATAACACAAAGGAGTCTTGCTGGAATAATAAATCGATATAAGAATATTAGTTTCAATAAGCAGCTACGATACATGAACTTTTTCAATTTTGGGAGAAAACTCAAAAATAATTTTCAAACTAGTAGTTTGTATTAACAAATATCTAGCGATGGAAATACTGTTTACTTTCATAAACATAATGTGTAATTAATGATTATATTTGAAAGAGTAAAATAAATTACGTCAATGCACTAAAAATGCTTTGTGATCTTTCAGATCGTAAGAATAAAATCACAATGTACATACATCAGTCCTGTTGTAATTCAATGCGCAGTGACTTTTATTATAAATATACTGCACGCACTTTTTTCTCTAAGCTACACTGTTGTTAATGTATAACAACGTAACACTTTTATGTTCACTCAAAAGCTAAATCAAAATTATATTGCTGTTAAAATCCTGCAAAGTTATTATCCTCTTCACGACAGAATTTTATTAGGTTTTACAAACATAAAAATTTGAAGGTCTCTTAGATAATATAAATTTATGTTATTTTACTCACGTATACCAGTTTTTCAGACGCGTTCTGTCTTTAAAGATCCAAATAAAAAATTATTTAAATAGTTTTGAAAAACAAATAAATGATTGATCGAATAAATTCATTTGCCTTGAAGACTGTTTCTTGAAAGGATTCTAATAAATTACTTTGACAACATATCAATACTTAATCGAATAGACAGTTCATGAATATATTAAAGGTATCGTTGGAGTGCTTTTCATACTAAATTCTATCCGATAAACCAAACTGTCAATACGACAGCTTGAACTTACAGAAAGTTTTGAAACAGAAACATAAAATACAATTTACGTAGATAACATCGGATAATAAAATATTTACTGTTTTGCGGCAGCAAGAGCTCGCAGGATGTGAAGAAACAGATTTATTATATCCAGGTAGAGGTTGATCGTAGCCAGGATATACTCCTCTGGTGAAAGTGTGTGCATTAGTAATTGCGTGTCAAAAACAATAAATAAACAAAATAGCAATGCACCGCCAATACTTATCGCAAATTCTAGTAAAGTGCTTTGTACGAAAATTTGTAACAAACCACCGACTAGTAGCACACACAATCCTGCGAATAACCTAAAAAATTAAATGATACATTATGTATGTATCCATCTATATCTTATATTAATTAAATCTCATCAAATGCATTCATTATGAGGAAGTAATTGATAAGAATTTGTTTATATTTAGTTATAATTAATAAATAGTAAATAATACATGAATATTAATAACAATAACTTACCCAAAACCCATGAATGAGAAATCTCTTTTTGTTTGGAAAGTATAAGCTGTCAATCCAATGACAACAGTCAGAGTAATCAAGAGTGCTTCGAGAACAATGGTTTTATCGTACATCGTTACTATAACACCAACGGTGTAGGCTTGTACCAAAGTCTGTAAATAAAAATGAGAAAATATCTTTAGTAAAGACCAAGAGTGTGAAACTATGGAATACGACTCCTCCTTGAAGAGCTTCATGTAAAAAAAAAAACTAAACAATCAATAGCTGACTTCACGGAGTCATATTCTGTAATTTGGCCTAATATTATAATGCGATATTAATTTCTTCAATGGCAACTTTGCAAATTGTGGAATTTTACTTACAAAGGCACTCAAGAGTATCAAATTGGCAGGATGATCTTTCCTCTTGATAGAAAGAGCAATTAGAATTCCAAGAGTCAGAAAAAATGAAGCCCCTATCATCCATGTACTGTAATTAGAAATCAATTAGTCTTTTATAGTACAGATAAATAAGAAACATACATGTAGTTGTAAATTCTTACTTTTCTTGAATAACCAATTTTACTGGCTCGCACATCATGAATATAGCAGCTACAACTACTGTCATCAATAACTGAATACTTAATAATCCATATACCTTGCGCAAGAAAGCTGAAAGTTATATTATGAATTACAATTATTTAATTCAAGAACTTCGATACTACAAAATTTATACAGTAATAATTATTTACCCATGCGAATCTTAATGTTGGCATTGTGAACATTGTTGTTGTATGCAAAATCATTTTGTATTCCTCCAACATTTTCTTCCTTTCCACCACCCTCAACATCTTCCTCCGCAAACATCAATGGTACAGTAGCCATTGTTAAGTCTCTTTTGCCTGTATTAAAACAAAAATAATGTTCTATTTCTGAGTAGAACGTAAATCTAAATAAAACATGAATTTAGAGTCGAAAACCAAAACTCTCCAATGGCCAACAAACTTAAACGTCATAATAAATGTATTACATTCTCTAATTACTTTAAGAATTCTAGGTTAACCGCTGTAAATCAACATATGTACAACACACACGAGTAGTTGACACTGGCCAAATACAAAATCTTTTCATGACTTTGAAAGCTTATTACCTTTTCTTGGCTCGGTAATAATGATTTTCGTGTACAACTCACAGTATGTGGATCAATGTAGATTAACAGCTAAACGCCTCCTTCGTTAAATGTTCTTTTATGTCAATGTCCTTGTCAATCCTTGTTTTCCGTAAAATTAGTCACGTGCCTCTTCTTTCAGGTTTACCAATTGATTTACAGCTGTTTTTTTCAACTTTTCCCGCTAGATGGCTACCAAATCCTGACATCTAGTGTCGAGATATTCCACGTTTATGTAACTTGTCAAGTAAAAATGGCGAGTGTGATCGGACTTGACAAGTTTGTGCGTTTTATCCAGATAATTCGGCATAATGGTGGCATCTTTAAATCCCTGAGAGCTTTATACATGTACATAATTCTTAATACTTTAATTTATAAATTACATATCATTATGGTTTTCTAACCTCTATCACAGAGATGTTGAGGTTAGGTTAATGTTGCTATTAATTCTAAAATTTTTATTTGGCAGGCGAGATGAATTGAAAATTGGAACCTTAGTGGGCGTAGACAAGTACGGGAATCGTTATTATGAAAATAACGAATACTTTGTTGGTAATCAAGTTTTCCTACTTCTTGTCTGATTGTGTAGCGTGAAACTCAGTATTGTAAAACAATGCTTCGTTGACTTACTTATAAAATACTGAGTTGCTTTATTGCTTATACGTTTCCGCAATATTTATTGTTACATGTAACAGAATGTACAATATCTAAGTTTCATATAATCATGAATATAAGAATAGTTGTACAACTTCAGCTGATTATTAGACAAAATAATATATAAACTATTTTTATAGGCCGTAACAGATGGATAGAATACGCTGATCATGTAAGACTAGAGTACGATGCATCCTTAGTTCCAGCCGAATGGTACGGATGGCTCCATTACAAAACAGATTTGCCCCCGCATAAAGATCCGAATCGTCCAAAGTACAAGTGGATGCTGCAGGAGCACGAGCCCAATCTCTCTGGTACAAATAAGATATATGTACCATATTCTACTACCAGGCCCAAAATCGAAGCATGGAAGCCTTAAATGGCATTTCGTACTAGTTCAAAGACATAGTAAACCAACAAAGTAATGTAATTTATTGTCTTATATTCCTGAATCCCCAATATGTAAATAAACAAACTCTAAATACAGAGACTAGTGACAGTTTTATGATCTACAAATCCACATTGATTTACCCATAATCAGTGACGTTCAAAACCTTGATTAAGAACATCCAAGAACTGCCGTACCATGACAACGTGTTACGCGTAACGTGACGAAATCAATTTTTTGTTCAAATCAATAAATTATCGATTAATTCTATGCAGCTGTCATCATTGAAGGGAAGACCCACAGCTTTTCCTAAAGGCACTGCAGGTGGCCCATCAAATCATTGACGTTTTCTACGTCAGAAACCGAAACAATTATTTCTACGAATTACGCACAAAAAGTCACCCTCCAGCAATAATGTAATTGATGGCCCAATAACAGCGAAAATAATGCCTACGCTATACACAGAATCAATACACGATCCAAACAATATAAATTATTTAAAACACCCAGTATATAATATAAACTCTAACATAATACCTAAAAATGCAATAACGGCCTACAGACATTCTATACAATCGCTAAATATCGTTTAAACCCGTACAAAGATCGCATGTACGTTACGTGTGACGTGCGCAATAGAAGATGACACACATGTAAATAGAACAAACAGCAATCAATTAATTTCAAACGATGAAATTGATAAGAATTAATTTCGTTCAATATCTTTTAATTGGCACGATATTAAATTCAACGGGGGGCCATTTGGACGGATAATACAGGATTAAACGAAAGTTTCCCTTTTCATTGAGTCACATTCGAAAGCCAGGATCCTTCGGCAATACGAATTTATACAAGAGAATTATTGGTTATTAGCGATGTTCCTTGCACCGAAATTAAATATAACGATAACTGACAATTGTCGTGGATTAATAAAATATCAGTTAACGTATCGTCTATTCAGGTTATCGTTGCTACTTGTAACGCGAGACGGATACACGCTGTAAATATTAGACAAGAGAAGCTTCTAGGAAGAAATACTTTAATAATTGGTTACCAAATCAATCTCTAACGATCATGATGTAATATCGTATTTATACGTGGAATTCGGTCAGACAACATTTGTTCTGGGACACTGAACTCTATCGAAGTTTACTTACTCAATTAAATGTCAATGACTTCGATATCCAAGGCATTAAATACCTGCCGAATGACTTTACGCTGCTCAGGCAGTAAAGCGAGTGGTGTGATTTTTTAAAAATTAAATTTAGTTTTTAATATACCTTTATTCCATAATTATGCTTACTCTCGGGTAATAAGATACATACTATATCCAGTGTGCGCCTGTGTCATACGTATATGTATATACGAATACATATTTCTTTTCGCAGTCTATTATAATTTATTGGCAGATTGTCACACGTATTTTTATTCGCGGAAATCTATAACTGTTATTCAATTAGCGCGAGAGAAATTGGCGCTGTTAATATTAACGGTTAATTATGGAATTTTTCGCAGTGCACCAAGAATTTACGTCTTCTCTAGGATCATCTCGATTAGATGGCAGTGACCGTGTCCTACTTTAAATTGTGATCTTTCGTTAAGTGTTTTCTGACGATAGAATCGGTTGTAATCTGATAATAATATTGCGTCATGGGAACTTCCGGTTGACATTCGATAGGTGTTATACATGAATTTTGTACCTTGAATGGAATCTTGAAATTTGTGAATTATTCATCGTTTATTTTGAGCGTTGAGATACTCATGGAGCAAGGGCAATGGATATGGATGAGACAGTGTCAGCATTTTGTAATTTAGTTTGCAGAATTAAGGGAAAAAAAAATCAAGAGAATTTTCTCAATTGCATCCGAAATAATCGAGTTACAACGAATAAGTGGTTAGTAAATGAATATTGATATTTTCCACGAACTAATTGGTTTTTCGATTTTTTTTTTTTGCGAATCGGAGAATATCAAATAATTTAGCTCTATTGAAAGAAGACGCCCATTAACTGAGAAAACTATAGAAATCAGCACCCTATTAGACCCCAATCGTAAAGGTTATTTCGAAACTCACAGCAGACGAAACAAGCACGAACCGCCGTAATCTCGACACCCAGCAGACTGGCCAACTACTTAAAAAAAAAAATAGCGGATAATTCAAACGAGAGCACATGCCACTGAATCACTTCGCTAATTTTCAAGAGTGAACCTAATGCTAATTCAAATAGCGTACTGTTATCTCTCCGGGTGGCGTCCTTCGCAGACAAATTGCATAACCGTTGCTGATTATCAGACAGTCTGAAAGTACGCAGGATATCGATACGGTAAATCCGCAATATCAGCGTTAGATTCAGGGGACTCTTTAGCGTTTTAACCCATAAAGAGCTAACCCCTGAAACCGATACCAATCTCACGGTCTAGCCTAAGATTTTGACCAGGGCAAAGCTACAGCAGATACAAGTCAAAAAGAATTTTGGTTCGGAATATGAAAATGTTATCAGAAAAATTAGAGAGGAAAAATTTCTTAATCACGTATTAAAATCATCTCCAAGAAATTGTCGATCAAACTCGACACCACGATGTCGTAAGCATATCGTTATATGTCTCCTTCTAAGAATTCAAGACACGGTCTTGTTAAAGATAAAATGCATTTCCAGATAGAAATTTAAGATTTCGCAGGAACTTCTTTACCGACCGATACCCGAGTCCGCGGGAGACTGCACGTCACCCGTTCGGATTACTTTAAGAATTTCCAAGACCTTCCCCTTAATAATTCTCGCTTTTAATATTCAATCAGGCGATTCTCTATCTCTGTGACTAATTGTTTACTCCTTAAGATTCTTAATAAGACTAAAATATATTTTCTTCTTTGATCTTGTCTTTTCCACAGCTTTTTTATCCAAGCGACCATTAAATTGTGCGACTATTAGGAACCTCGTCTATCTGACTCCTGATTGGCCGAATTTTTATAAAGCAGATCCCCCATTGGTCGAGCTTGTTAATCCATGTTAGATCCACCAATCAGGAATCTAATATGGACTAAAGTGGCGTACGACTGAACTGCACAGGTTCCTTCGGAATTGTCATTGAAAAGACTGCGTGACTTTTCGCACATTCTGTACGATTCGCATCGTGACTAAAGGCGCATAACGCATGGCGAGACCGGCGATTTTTTAGGTCGCTCGTTTTATAATTATATTAAAGGTGACCATCGTGACAATTAGGATTAATGGAAACGACGATTCTCAGATTACTCGAGGTTTTGTTTCCTTTATTTTAAATACTTTATTTATGCTCTATTTATTGTGCATGGAATACTGCTTTTTTTTTTAACAAACAAAAATACGATAATTATTTGAATGATATAACGACAGGTACTTAGAACTTTTTTATTTGTTATCATAACGGATTATTATTGTGTTCGTTAATTCAAATCTGATTCTACGTGACGATTATTAGGGCGATAAATTGCAATAGCAATAAATATTTATAACGATTCACGTGTTAATGCAAGTTTGCATTTGGCGACGATTGCCAAGTTTAGAGCATAGGCAGTTCATTCTCAGGTTTCCGTCGGCAGATTTTAAATTGTTATAATAATTATATATAATATATTAATTAAATATTTATAACGATTCACTTGTTAATGCAGGTTTGCATTTGGCGACGATTGCCAACTTTAGAGCATAGGCAGTTCATTCTCAGATTTCCGTCGGCAGATTTTAAATTGATTCGAATTATGATAATGATCTGTGAATATTTAAAGACGCGCGATGAGTAATATATATAGGATTACGTAACAGCTGTGTAAGAGAATATTAATATTAGAACCAGTTGTATTTGAATGAAAAGATAAGATCGTGGGATGATCCATAATTATTTTGCGCATGAAGTTAAGATGAAGTGATTTTTCGAATGATTAATTAACAATACGCAAATTTGGGTATGATGAAATTTCAGATTTAACCTCAAACTGAATATCATTTTACTGGCTCTTCTTTCCATGGCAATTTTCAAAGTTACGTTAAAAAAAGTATTAATTTTGCAGTTATATTTTTTTACGGACATATCGTACAACGCGATAACCTGTGATATATTTTATGTTAATATAAAATAATAATTGCACAATCTTATTCGGTTATTAATTTTGATAATTAATTTTTAATTATTCGCAATATATACTCGTACGATTTTATACAGCACGAAATAATCGTGGGTTATACGTAGGACGTCTACACGTCCATAAGACGTCCAAGCACGTCCAAGGGACATTCTAAGGATATTTGAGCCGTGTTCAATTATTATGAAAAAGTGGACTAATTTATTTATATTAGTTAAAATTTTGAATTTATTATATTAGTTAAAATTTGGAATTTATTGTAAATAAAAATTCGTCAAGATTTCATTCGATACACGATTCTTCCTAAGTATCGAGTCGAAGATCAATCTGACTAGACTTGTATATTTAGATCTAGAAGATTTCGTAATCCTAACCTAACTTTCAAAAAAAAAAAAAAAAAAAACTTGTGAACCAAAATATCCATGAATAGTCATAAAGAATTTCTAAAAAGTGAAGTCATTAACATTTCGTATGTAAACATCAAAGATGACAATGGACTTCCAAGTAAATAACACCAATAAAGACATTTCTATAGACAAAGATAATATCCAAGAGCGTACATAACCTAAGCACCCAGTAAATCGTAGAAATTAATTTACACAATTAAAATTATCTTTATACAAAGTGTCTCTCGAGCACGTCCAACGATCTGGACAAATTAAAAGTCTCGTATCTATGTACGCGTTGACTATTAATTTTTCAAATTCCACGTTTCTCCCGCTCTTTTTAACGGTCAAAAGGGCCTGCTGGGAATTCGCCGCGAGTCTCCAGTATTCATCGAGCGCACTGCTACCCAAAGTCTTTGTCGACCGTTCCTGTCAACTGGAAGTTAATTTACGGTCGATAACATTGACAAGCAATGATAATACGAAGTAAGAACTTTCCAAGAAATCAAACAGTCGAATAAAGGTACGTGCAAGGGTGCAAATAATGTATACGAGAAAGAGTGTCATGCACAGCAAGCTCGTGTAGCCGTCGAGCGTATGGGTGACAAATTCAATCGGTCTCCCCAGTAACGAAGCCCCCACTCTTCTGTACCGACAACCAATCAGCACCAAGCGAGGGATGCAGATTGTTACATTTGAAACGTATAAATGTGCCGACAGCAACCCTCCACTCGCCAGTTCTCGTTTCGCCTCTCAGAAACAAACCAGGTTTACCTTCTTCGCCAAGAAACAGTCCAACACTTCAAATCATACCTTCGACGCGGACAGAGGTTATAGAACATCAAGGTAAGTTTTCAAAAAGTCAACTTAACCTCACTTTCCGTCAACCGATACCGAGTGGTGACAACGTACAGGTTACGTTCTCGATTTGATATAAAGTCGGGATCGAAGTAAAGAAAAAAAAATACGAATAATTAATTAATAATTATCAAAACTAGTAGATAACTCGATTCGATTATCACATTTGTTATCGTTATCGCTAATTACTAATACAAACCTGAATTGCTCTCTGATTATCGTGCGTCCAGCAAAGGGGGTCCAGCTGAGGACATAATCGTACGATTACATTGCGATATGAAGATTGCGTTAGGTTAATAAGAATATTTTTTTAACAAATATGGCCGCTCGTTAATTTCGTAATCCTGTGTACGTTATTATATCTTGTGTATCTTATGTGCATATAATTATTTATCCTAGTGGATTATTTCATTGGCCCTTAAATAGACGCTTTTGGCTGAGGCAATCCTATCGCGGAGCAACTTGATCGTCGTGTTGCATCATCCCTTGAACTTAGGTCTGTCGTAAGATGGAAATGTGGCCGGAGGGGAAGGAATCGGACGGTTAGAAAAAAAAAAATGCAAGGTGTACGCGGATTTCTGAGAACGTTTTGTTATTTTATCCTTTTGTTAACGGAGCCGTGGCTACGCGACGAAAATGTATTTCTCATTCGCTGCCCGCAACCTAGTAGACGAAGGTTTATGACCTGTTAGTCGTCGTTCTGTACTATAGCTACATTATACCGAATGCTCACAGAGCGACGGTCGCGCTGAGTCTGAGCAGCCATTCAGATTTCCTTTATGTCTTCCACGTACCTATTACGTAACAATTTGACAATTTTCTACAAATTTCCTTTACACGTCACATTATTTTGGATATTGAGTTTTCGTTATAAATTTTTTTTTTATTTTCAAAAATTATTAACCGCCTCGAAATTTCTTTTTGGAGGTTACGTCGACCCTGGGAAAATTTTGAACCTTCTTTTTCTAACTTATATCGACCGCTGTGAAAATAACGCGAATAACAAAAATTTCTATAATTTTACACAGTTGCACTTTGCAATTGCATAAAATGGCTGCTGCACTCAAATGTCTTGTTTTATCGCGTCCATAAAAAAAAAATGTGATTAAGGCTTTTTCTCTTTGAATCTAATCAAGCAATTACGTAGTTAATTATTTTTATACTTTTTTTTTTCTCACATTTAACAATATTTTATCTAAGTGGGTTTTTTCCTAATTATAACAAAAAAAAATCTCTGTCTATGTTAATCAGCCTAACACGGGTTATGCTAATATTTTTTATTCGCTTAATTGATTAATTCGTTTATCAAGTTTTTCTATGATTTCCATACTTTACCTATACCGGTGTAATATTTTATTCTTATTAATTGCCAAATATTATTTAATATCGTACACGATAATTTCATATCAATTTTATTCGATCACTTGACCCTTTACCTCAAATCACTTTTTAAGACTCTCTCATCCGATAAGGTCCTGTACAGCAGCTGCAGCTCTATATATACGCAAAGGACAGACTTTTCCGTAAATTAATTATTCCTGACCTATACCGACCATCACGTATTTGATTTCCGAGTAAAATTCACTATTGGATAAATTACCTCAGTCAGTCAATTTCAGCTAATTACATAATCATAGTAAGAATCTTAATTAGCCCTAAAGATTTTTCTGCTTCTCTTTGGGTTAGCTATATAGTTATAGTCGACTCACGCGTGCTTTGACTATAATAGTAACATCGTGCCATATATATATATATATATATATACTCTAGTAGGATACGGTAGCATCACTCAAAGTGCATAGAGAAACGCGAGGAACGTGAATTCAACGTGAATTTGACTGGCGAAGAGACAAAGGCGAAGAAGAACCCTCGATTATCAGGGTGCCTCAATCTCAGTTTTATTAACGTAATTGATTCGAAGTCACGCCCAATGCAATTGATACGTATTCCCGGTATTATTAATTAACTGAATTGCCTATTAATTTATACCCAGTCGCGTAACACGTAGCCGCGCTTCGTCATGGGAATTATTCTTTCTCGTTCCGAGTAACACTTCGCTCGAGTATCAATGACTCGTGTGTGACTATCAGTTTATCACGGGACTAGTGATCTCTTTATCTTACGTCATAGGCTCGTCTCAAAAGAATTTATGCACGAGTTCAATATTTTTTTTTGACAGTTCGCGATCGGTGCAGCTATAATAATATATATATATATATATTTAAAAATTGACTATTAATTTATTGACGTCGTTAAAGGGCGTTCGATTAATATCGAGGTAAAAAAAAAAATTAAATTTACGAACTTTTTCAATTTCTTTTTTTTTTTTTTTTTTCGATTCGTCAATCTCATTGTTTTACGTAGTCAAGATTTTCATTTGTAAGTCTCGGGGCCGACTGTGTCTTTACCGAAGCTGAACAAGGCCTAGCTGGATGCGATGGCGGGCCTTTTGAATTTTCAAAAAAAAAATTCCAAAAAGGCTAACTCCTAGAGTACCTCAGTAACGTAGGGTCACCATTGACCAACTATTCTTTTACTATTATTTCATCGCTTCGCTCAGACTGTCTTAACCGAGGCGAAGAATTTGCATTGAGTAAAGTCCAAGTCCGTCATCCTACATACGTAGTTTGACATTATGACGTATAACGGGAGGACACTAACGCAATAGACCCGATTAACAGTACCTACGTAACGATTACGCCTATGCTGATTGCGCAACGGTAGCCGAGCGTTAAAAAATCGGGCCCAAAAAAAGAAAAAGTTAAAAATTAATCCCGAAAAAGGGTATTAGGGATAAAGAAAATTACGGCGGGGTTATCCCGTCATTAATTTTTGGGACTTATCGGGAGTTATCGTACGACTGGCCCAAAGAGTCGAATTAGTGAATGGCCGATTGGACGAGCGCGAGCAGCGGGTATGAAGGAAGATAGAAGAAATTTGTGTGGAACCAGAAGAGGGAGTGGGGGAAGATGAGGATATTATAAGAAAGAGGGGAAAGTCCCTCTTTTGGGACTGATCCTTTTAAGTCCCAAGGGATCCCAGACTATCCTACGTTAATCTTACATGGGAGGTTGAATAGCCCTGGGAAGCAGTTTACTACGGCCAGTCATTATAACCAGATCTGACAGGTATGGGAGTCCGGGTTATCCGAGTATCTACGACTTCCTCGAGGCTGCCGGTCGAGACTCGCTCGGCTTTGAGTTATGTACGGGGGACTTTGGGGGGGCGGGAACTGGGGGGGGGGCAGGGAACTGGGGGGCCCTATGACGTCAATGGGGGTGGGTGTGTCACCTTATCTAATCGTCTTCGAGGCCCTCGCAGACGCAGTCTCTCTCTCATCACTGCTGGGCACTTAAATGAGAGAATTACTGGCTACGTGGAATCAGGCAGTTGTCTCCTTCCTTCTTCGGAAGAAAAAAGGGGGGGCTGTCGAAGGTCCTACTGCAGTTCTTTTTGCTTTTTGACTTTTTTTTTTAAAATACTTTTTGTATACTTGCTTTTCGAAAATATTTGTGCAAAATTTTTTTTTTGGGATTTTACACATTTTTTTTAGTTTAATCGATATGACTGTTGGACTCTTTTTTTGTTTCACGTGCACGTTGGGTATTATTTTTTTGGAATTTGAAATTCAGGGAATTTTTGAGATTTTTGTAATATACGAATTTTGTAACTTTTTTTTTTTTTATTTTTGGGACACTCGAGCTACTTGAGATTTTTGAACTGTCGGATTCATTGGAAAAATTTTTTTGAATTTATTACGAAATACTCGATACTGTGTAGAAGAGAAATATATGCAAAATATATGTATATATGTGTGGATAAAAAATAGCGGATGGTATCGCACGTGGGCAATAGGAAATTACGAGAAGCATCTTGAGAGGATATCGAAATAGACTTTTCGGGATCGTGGACACTGCTTTTTTTTTGAGAATATAAAAACTACAAGAAATTTATTCCCGTAAATTCGTCACGGAATTACAAATCGTGTGATTATTCTAATGGACTAGGCAGCTAGAATTGGCAATTTTTTGAATTTACACGTAACGTCAAGCACACGTGGACTCTGTCCCTCCGGATATACATATATGCATAAATGTATTTAGGATACGGAAATGACGTAACAAAATGAAAAAAAAATTTCATCCTACTCATTTCTTAAATACACCTTCATTTTTTTTTTCACCCGAATTTTCCATCCTTATCATCAAAAATTGTTATCGCGATAAAAACCAATTGAATGATTAACAATTTATTATCATTTTTGATAATCCAACTACGATGTATCCCGACTCCAACGACCGACCTGAAGTTAGTCGCGTGGCTACACTCGATTCTAGCATGTTCCAGCTATCTGACTGATGAGTCCGGAATGCATTTGACTCTCGTAGTACTCGGAGTGACGATAACTCACGATTTGATTATCACAATGATAATTACAGGTCGTTGAATTCGTCTGAGCTATAATGATTACAAAAAAAAACTCTGATAAACCAGTAGGGTGTGAAAAAAAGGTGAAGTCAGGCCTGAGAAATTTTAAATGGATGAAATAAAAAAAATGTTAGCTATCTCAAAATCCAAAAAAAATGTATTATTATTATTTATGCTCTTTATCTATTCTCACTTATTCACTGTCTATGCCAATTTAGCATGTGGAAGCAGTATGTGATATTACGTATGCAGGACATAGACTCTACGAATGCAACGAATGCATTTGAACGTCTAATATATATGTATATACATATATGGCCGAGGAACGAGCATTCCTTAATATTCAGACGAAGTTTCGCGAAACTGGGTTAAGGTTTGCATAACTCTTGTAAGCGGTAGATACACGTGGCTCATTGAAATTTCTCCGAAGTCGGATGCTGAATAAAGATGATTGCAATCGGCTTCCAGGTATTACGGGTGTTTAAATTATTCTTTAACGTCGGACCTGTCACGTTTGTTCCTTTAGTTCCTTTTGTCCATCTGACATTTCGGACGATCTTTACGGGGACGATAATGGAGGCTGTCAAAATCTACGGAGATCCGAATTGGATTTTGAGGTTATGTGCTGCGTGAAAATCGATCGATATATCGGTACTTAGAAATTTTTAAATTAAAATGACGATCTTTGGAGGTTAGGTTAGGTTGGTTTGATAATAAAAAAAAAAATTATCACTACCACTTCCGCATTGACCTGACATCCGGTAACAGTATACGACTGAACTTGTAACCAAGCGAGAACGATATCTCGGACCTTGATAAAGACTGTTATATGTTTATTGATTAACTGGAAAAAGGGATCTTCGGTGCCCCCTCTTCTTCTTCCGAGAAATATTTAATGCTTCGAGTCCCTAGGGACTTTTTTTTCTTGGAAAGAAGGTACTAGGGCACCGTCCTAGGGGAGGGAGGTACGAGAGTCGCTCTTTTGACTTTACCGTCCAAGCCATTACGTTGGCGCTGCCACTTCCGGGTTCAACTGTTATCATCGGGGAGTCCTTTTGATAAAGCTTTCTTGTATAGCCGGAAGTCCTGGATTTTTTTTCAGGCTTCCCTCGATGGCCACGTTAATTGAATTTTTTAAGTGGGGACTTCGCTTGGGGCGTTTTAAACGGACGATAAAAGTTTATTGGACGAGGGACGACATTTTGATGTTGATTGTATTTTTTTGGAAATTTATTCAAAACCAAATTTTTCTTTTTTCTTTTATCAGATGCGTCTTTACGTGCTAACTGCTGTGGCGGGGTTCCTATTCACTGCCGGAAGTTCTTTGGGCAGTCCGATGACCTTCTTGCGCGAACGTACTCCGGAGGATCCTGTGGAACAGGCTGTCATTGAGGAAAATGAAATTGACCAGGACATCGCACTGGCACCGCCTGTGGTTGTCACGCAGAGTCGTAGTAACGGAAAATCCAAAAATAGATTTCAGGTAACTTTTGTTTGTGTAATAAAAAGAGAAAGAAAAATATATTATTACTTCAGCTTTACTTAATTTCTGAGAAATTCCTTTGATTTTTGTAACTTTAGAAATTTTTAGACTGAGTCAGCAATTTTTTTTCTTGACTCATTGTATTGCCGTATAAACAATTATTAATTATTCCCACGAGTCTCAGCACAATTCGAGAATGGAATTCAAGTATCGAATGTCATGGAAACTTTGACGTTTGGTTTTTTTTTTTTATTTATTTTGCAAAATTTTATTTTAATCAGCTGTAGACTTTTGCACAAGGAATTTATTTGCTGATGCTTCAGATAACGATTGATAATATAAATAAGCAATCAGTGTGTTTTATTGCCTGATGGAAAACAATCTTTTAAATAATAACAATGACCCAGGGTTTCGTAAAAATATTGATAATTAAAAGTCACTTGCATCTTATCAGACTTGTATAGATTTTTTTATACCTCAGTATGTATATACTTGATTATAGGAAATGGAACTTTTTTTAAATCTATTATATAACATATTTTCAGGGTGGAAATAGGGAATGGGTCCAGATGCCAAAAAGTCCACCGGGCGCCTTAAACATTCCTGCTAGGTAAGAAATTTGAAAAATTATCTCCTGCTCTTTATAAATTTTACTTGAAAAAAATATGAGTCGCGTCTTTCAATTTCAAACCGCCTTAAATATTCGCAGTAGTTAAATAAATATGAAAAAATATATTGCGTCACTAAAAGTAAAAAAAAAAACAAGATCTTCAGTAAGCAAAGTTCCACTTTGAGGTGACTTACTTACGTTTGGATTCGCAAAGTAGATGGCCCCTCAAAGTGCAACTGATGTCACGTCCCGACTAATATAACACGAAGTATTTTCTAGTACTTGAGAAACAGCCATAAATCATCTTAAGCAAATGACAATTCATAAAAGAATTTCTGATCTACCAATAACCGGTTCGATCTAATTGAACTACTTAAAAAATAATTCAATACATTACAGTTGTCTCTTGCAGTAGTCAACAACAAGAAAAAAACAAAAAAAAATCCTTCTTTTTATAGGGCCAGAGTCGAATTGGAATGCGAGGCAATTGGCAGTCCTGCTCCGCAAATTTATTGGCTTCACGGTGGCGAACCATTGAGGCAGGTCAGTAATCCCAGCAGATCACTTCTCGATGACTGTGCGAGCATCCTTTTTTCTTTTTCTCGTCTTTTCCCATCACACGATGGTGCATGACCCCCTGAACTCCCCACTTCCACTTCCAGTACCCCTTAAGTGCTAGAATTTTCCTCCACTAGGTGAATCCTTAAACGGAAACTCCCCCCGCCATCTTGACGATTCAAATCCGTCGCTAAACGACGTCGTTCAATTTTCTCACCCTCAGTCTTGGCGGACAAAAATTCACTTGCTAGAAAGTCCGCCAAAATTCAATCAGCTCAAATGTCCTGCGACGCTCCCCGATAATTCGTTTATCTTGCAAATTGATCTTTTGACCGATAATGAAAAACCTCATGTGCCAACAATCTTTAACTCGCTTCCTATTCAAAGAAAAGTTCAATTACGTCCCACTGCTTTCACTACGCGCGACATCGATAGTTGGCAACTTGAGTCGCTGGGTCTTTGGACTTTTTAAATAATATTACCGCGCGAGATCGCATTGACTAAAATGACAATTTTTATCAAGATTTTTTTTTCATACTTATAAAACATTCGAAGGAGGTTTAATGTTTGTACAATAATTGTACAATAATTATTTTGACTGGGTTTCTAACGGTTTTCCTGCTCCGGTAATTTTTACTATGCTCTTCGTAATACGTGAATTTTCCGCCAGGTGCCACTGGGTACCCAACGTTTCACATAACCCAAAATGACAGCCGAACGTACGATTCGTCGAAATTGAATATGCAAAGATTGAAATTGAACTCGTGTACGTCCCTTTGTAGCTGGAGGAGCTCGTGGGAAATAGCGTAGCCGACATAGAAGGATCTTCGAATACCTGGGGCGGAGTTGCCAGGACCAGATCAAAGCTTGTCATCGAATGTGCATCTCCAAGGGATCGTGGTCTTATCTATTGCGCTGCCATGTCCGGAAGTCGTACCGCCTTATCGAATCCTACCATGCTTTTAGTTAACGGTAAGAGAAAAAAATAATAACAATTTTATCTTAATTAAAGTCACAGCGTTATCAGTGCACAAAGAGTACTGCTAATCCGTCTCGATGACTTACCGATTTCTTCAATTACTCTCATACGAAAAGACAATCGGCCTAACCTACGCTCGACTTGACAAACTAACAATTTGTCATATAAAAGATTTATTTCAAACGAGCAGTCTCGAACCCAATAATCTAACTAAATCGATACTCGTCCAATAACTTCGCGTCGAATTGGAGAAGCAAAGAGGATTCCTCACTGATTGCACATCGCCCAACGAATTGGACGAGATGCAATTCTCCGTGTTATCAATCGAATTGTTTCTGACCTCTTCTTATCGCTGACGCAAGCGCTTGTTAATTCCGAACTTGATCCGTCACAAAATTCATTATACTTTCCTCTGCCTCAGTTCCATAACAACAAGCCAGCCGTCTCAGAAAAGCCTTCGTAAATGCTCGTAACGACATAACCATAAATATTTAAATAGACTCGCAAAAAAATACACCGAGATACAAGATCCGTAACAGTCAACCTCGCGAGACAGAAAACCAAAAATTACCAAACGATAACACAGTCAACTACTTATTTAACTATCATTACGAACGATTCGATCGAGCAACAAAATAAATACTATCTTCCTTGCCGCAGAACTGGAAAAGGGTAACGGCAGCAGTTGCGGCGCAGAAAGTCGACCCAGGATAACCTTGCATTCCCCGATCATGATGGCCCCCATAGGGTCCACCGTTGTTCTCCCATGTCGTGCAAGTGGCAGACCTCGACCTCGCACGTTCTGGTTGGACAATAACGAGAGGGCCATAGTATCATCGACCAATCCGCGCTACAAAGTCCTGGGAAGCGGCGAGTTGGTGATCTATCCTCTTGAATGGAACGACATGGGTGGCTTCACTTGTGTCGCAAGAACCGATAGAGAAGAGGACGCCTCCACCACCTTCCTCTACCCGATCTTGGTACGGCATTACAATAAACTAAATAAAGCGTGTTCAATGGTTGTCAAAGTGGTGAATCACAGCGAGAGCACAAAAGATAAGAGATAATGATAATTCGTGAACCCGGTCGTACGAGTACGGAGCGACGAATGGGATTTGATTGATCGAAATATTTCTTTTTTTATCTCTTTCAGAACGACGACAACCAGAGCTAGGGGACGTAGCTAGGGACGCGATGGAAACCGAGAACTAAGATATTTGGGCCTCTGCAGTACTTTGTTTAGTGGTTTTTTTTTTAATTAATTAATTAATTAATAATTTGAAATAGCTAGCTCTCAATTAGTTGACTGCGCAGTGGGAACCGATTGCGCATGCGCACTGCTACACGAGAGAATTTAATGCTCGAAAGCTGCATTCGTCGTGGAAAAATCAACGCTACGGATCGTCTAGTCACTAAGTATTAGGAAAACTTTATTTGTTAAGATCGTAAAGCCTCGTTAACTTAATTATCATTTAGGGGGGAGAGAATTAAAGTTACGCTCTGCTTTATACATGTATAAATATATGTATGTATATATATCAACGAAGCCCGTATTAACGGTATACGTATAGATATATATATATATATATCGATGATATATTTATTTTAATTATAAACATATTACACGTATATATATATATAGAGATACGTATACACGGTGCTTCGCTTCGTTGTTCCTCAAAGTGCAAGGCGCACCTCGTCGACCCGCTTAAGTCGACGATTATATTTCTCTTCACCGATTTCCCATCGCTAAGAAAACCCCGTGTACTTACTTACCAGCGAATAAATGCATTTTTCTCATACTCCATTCGTTCCTCGTATTAATTTTTAACTGCGGTATTAATTTTCGTACCCACCGTGTAGAATTTTTTTCGTTTCGATTTACTCCAACGTAGAAATACCGTGTGCTTAATGGATAAGGTGAAGCTTACTGAATAAATGTACTTTTCAAAGATCAAAAAGATTGGCTCAATTATTTTCCATACACAACTCGTACGTCCATTTCGACGTGATTTTCTTTTTTTCCTTCTAATTAAATAAGAAATTTCAATTTTTTCAAAAAGGCCACGCGCTGCGCAAACGCATTGTAAATGCGCGTGGGACGGGAAAGGTCTCTGCGTATAATTTTGAAAATGAAAGACTGAAGGTAAGAGGGAAAAACCAAGAGGAAAGGACCGTGGTAAAGTTTCGGTTAAATAAAATAGCTCAAATTCAAAAATGTCTATTTAATTCAGCCAACAACTGCGATTCGACATTGATTGCGCTTTAAATTCGAACTGTCTTGAAAAAGGACGCGAGTCCCGGAAATCGAACCGCGAGGCTCCCTCGGCAGGACGGAGGGAGGAAAATGAATTTGTGGGAGGATCGAGGGCGAGAATCGAAAAATTATCTTTTACATGTATATTTTTGTCTCAATTTACTTTTTTTTTCACGAATCGTGTCAGACTTTGCTTTCGTAAAACGGCCGTAAAACGTACATTCGGTTTACGTATTTTTTCGTACAGATGGCTCTAGTGTCGTACCAATGAAAATTCTCCCATTACGATCTGACGAATCTGAGATGCTCGACACAATACACGTATATTTATAAATATATATATATATTCCTCAATACTGTATATACATATATAAAGTATATAGATTCGTGTATATATATATGCACGCATTTGAATCCATATACGTTTATATATATATATAATATATATTCATTTTTGTTATTAAGTAATACATGGGAGGGTGGGCATGATGAAGTCTTATATACACGTATGTAAACTATCAATAATACTTAACGTAATCGAATTAAACGGATTATACATAGTTATAACGTTAATCTATACGCCAATTTAGGACAGTCGTTTCTCCTCGATTAAACCAATCACAGTTTTGGGTATCAAACGCGAAATGCCGACGAGGGACGTTTCTTCGTAAGTTATCGGAGAGTCGGATACTTTTTAATTTGTTCAATAATTATTAACGGGCTTCACCTTTTTTCTTTCCTATTTAGATGCTCGTGAGCACTTTAGGGAAAATTATAATTTAAATTGACTAAACTGCAATTGCGGCCAGAAGCATTTCGAAGCACATTGTATACGAACGAACGAATAATCGTACGGTAAAACGAATAATTGTGTAAAATTCTTATTGATCGTCGCACAATTTTTTTTGAGATTGCGTGGTTCCTCGCGTTCGTAAAAAAGTATCTCAATTTAATAAAATGGAATACCGACAAAAGACGACACAACGACACTTAGACAGTAGCTGACTGAATAAATACCTTAAAAAAAAAAAAAGGTGGGAACACTTTTTTTGTCATTGGAGTAAAATTTTCGTCCATCAATTAGCCTCCTCGACCCCTCATTTCCGTTCTTCGTCGCTGCTCTTTCTTTTTTTTTCTCTCTTTATCTCCTTTAGTCGCAATACAGATAATCTTAAACGTAATCGTCGCTAATATTCTCGCAAGACCTCAGTCAATTGCAGGTTACGAATGAGGTTGAAATAAAAGAAATAAATAATAATCAAAACGAGGAGAAAGCACGAACGAGACGAAAATACAATCTTCTACGTTATAACAATCCGATGGTCGATCTATTCTTTTATAATAATTAAACTAAAAAGCTTGAAACTATTAATAACCTCATTACTCGAATGGTTCGTCTTTTTCTTTTTCTTTTATCCCGTTTACGTGTTACAGAGGCTACGAAAGAGTCAGAGGGCTGCTCGAGTGGGAATTATTTATCATATGTGAACGATAGATTCGACGTAGTTTCAACTCTACACTCGAGCATTCCTTGGCTAAATAAATATTCCAGGTGTACAGGCTTACTTGGTTGATACGTGACAGCTATTAGTATTACAATTATTAACAATGACTAACCACGCGTCAGTCAAAGAACGTTCAAGTTTATACATATTAATACTACAGATTTCTGTCACGGGATTCGAGTTTTAAATTCGGGTTGTAGAAAAAGTTTTAAACCTGAAAACTCTGTGGGACTATCCGAGCTAAGTGTTATCAACTTGCAGGAACATATTTCAAGCTTCTGACAATATAGAAATCAACTGCTGACAACTTCAGGATAGTTTTACATAAATTTGATACACGTTTTTTTATTTCTTTCTCTCTCTTATAAAGTTCATCATTGATGAGGCCTTATTTATTATGTTTGAAACTAACCAACAATTGCAGCACAGTACACAGCGATGAACAAATTTCACAAACAGTGGTACGAGATAAGCATCGACTTGCTGGAAGGCAGTTAATATTAGTTGCTGGTATCAATGTTTAAGCAGGATACTTTTGTGTGTAAGTAGATAACAGGGTAATTTATGTAATATAAAAAAGGAAAAGCTTGTACGAGTCTTATGAAAGTTTTTCAGCTATGTAGTAAATTTGTCAACAGTTGAGTCGAGTAACTGTGAGAAGTTGAAATTGTTCCCTTTTCACAGGTTGACGATAACAGAGTCTAGATTACTTTTTTCAATTTTCTAAATCTTAACAGATCCCAACTTAAGACTGTTACATTAATTTCATACAGTAGAATCGACTGTAACAGGTAACTTTTATTTTTATAAATAATATTCTCACGAAATACGCCACAGGTTTATCAATGTACAAACATTTTATCACTCTCTCTGTAGTCCAGTCAAATTGATAATTCCTTCTCGCTACACTCACATTTCCCTTTCTATTTCCCTTTGAATCGTTATTTACACATTAACGAAGAGAACGGTTGGAAACAGAAAAGCAAAAAATTCTTTGTAACAAACACTGCGCATCATCACTTGATGAGAATGTAGATGTTGCACCGATCAAACATAAATTTAAGAGTTTCAATAGTCATGAATTTATTATGTTGAGAAAACCGAAAAAAAAATCAGTTTCGACCCAGTCAACCTGTACACGATAATATATGTATGTACACACGTAATATTTATTTTCATTAAGCACAAGTAAACACACTCTCGCAGACACACTCTTGCATTCTCAGACACTTGTTCGCTTAAAACTTTTGTCTCAATAAGTTTTTTTTCTTCTTTTCTCTCTCCCTTTCATACAGACACAATATGCGCACTAGTATACATAACTATGCCAAATGATTTATATGATATTTACAATCAATAGTCGCGAATACCTTCGAGTCAATTCTTTTTCGAAGTTTTGACTTTCCTCGGCGTTTCGGAGCAGTCGTCGTTGCCGTATAGATGCGATCGGTGCTTCATTTCGGTCGCAATGGACTTTGCCAAAGAAAAATGGTCGAAGAACGTGGAGGGAAGAATCAAGGATCAAAGCAAAAGCAAAAAAAAAAAAGAGAAAATCGAAATTAGAAACAAATAAGATTAAAAAAGATTTTCAAGTTATTGCACAAGGGGCACTCATCGATGCATAGAATAAAGTATTTTTGTGCGCATACATATGTGCAAGTGACTTAAGTGCCATTAGCCAGCACAAAACATCGAGATAAGAGATTACAATCTCGAAGCTGCTTTTACCATTAAAAAAGTGAGTGTGGATCTAGTCTGGATCAAGTGTAAGTTTTTCTTTTGCAGTTTTTAGAATATTTCATTATTTTTCTTTTTAACTCGGAGGGCAACTCACCAGTCTCGAAAGCACTCTCTTCGGCATATCCTCTGTTAGACTGTAGATTTCATTACGTTTTAATACAAGTTGAGAACCATCCTCGAATATCACCTGAAATGAAAATTAAAATTAGAATTTAAATTAGAACGTTCCCATTCCGTGTGGGGCGAATGCGGAATGATTTAAAAGCCTAATTATTAGGGAAAAAAAAAAAAATAAATATTTACTCACCGTATACATGATTCTATGATTGGTACCAGCAAATATGCCATCGTAAACTCGATTGTCAGTCCACTTGACTTTAACACTTGAGTCAACCGCCGGAGTATTTCCTGGCTCGTAATTCTATAAAAATAAGAAAAAAGACAATACATTAGTTCGAGTTATCACGATGAGATCCAATCAATGACAAAAAAGCCATCACGTATATTTTTAAAACTTACAATGACATCGGAAGGATAGAGATCATAACTGAAACTGTTATCAGAAAAAACGACCATGTAGAAGAGAGTATCGTTTATCGAATCTATTTTTCCCTGATAATAACGATTGTTACGATGTTTAGCCCAGACGCGCTCTCCCTGTCGTATATTTGGAATCTTTTCCTTTCCAGTCTCATGACCGTGACAGGTAACCTAAAAAAAAGGAGAACGACAAAATAAATCCAAAATTATATAAAAAAAAAAGGCCGATATAATATATAATTATCGAATCAAATACCTCCAATTCCAACGAACTGTAAGCCGGTATGACAAAAGTTGCTCCAGCAACGAGTCCGCACGAGGGATGAAACAAAGCATCGCACCGATTGCACTTCAAGCAGGCGCCATCTTTTTGCCCGCAATAGCAGCACTGCTGTCTGAGTATCTCGAATTTGATGGTCAATACATTAATGGGATCCTTATTGGCGGGATCTTTGAATGTCACTCCTGGTAAAAGTAGAGCACAGAGTACATGAGCCCAGCCACTGTCGCTAGTTCGCTTTACGGCTCCACCGCGCATTGGACAAAGACAACACATCTGTGGAAGTAAAAATTATTTAAATTTAAATTAAAAAATTAAATAACCAATCGAGATAAGAAAGTCACGAACAATTGATCATAACAATGACTGGTACTTAACGTTATGACAGGACTTACCACGTGCGCCGTCCCTGCTCTGCACTTGTCACAAGCCCAATTGTGCAAATCTGTCGGCGGTACAGTAATTCCGTAACAAGATGCATGAACTGTGACGTGACATTCTCTGCAGCTAAGTAACGTGTCGTTTTCTGGTTCGATACCCTGCTCTTTGGAATTGACAGCGAACAGCGTTGAAGATACCTAAAGAGCGTAAGAGAAAGGGTTATTAATAAATAAATATTTAAAAGAAAGGTATAAAAGCTTTAAAATAAATATTTTGCTTACCCATATGGGAGACTTTTCCGGCAGGACCATAGGCTTGCAGTACCTCCAATCCGGAGGCATTGGACGTCCACCGATATTGGCTGTGGATGCAAAACTGGCACAAACGGCACAATGAGATATCTGAGCGCTCCAGTAATCATTAAATGCCTGAATCAGGTTCATGGATGGTACGTTGGGATAGAGCATGTCTGATATGTGTCCAGGTATCAGTGGAAAATTACTTGGAGATAATTTACAGATACGATTACTGAGTGACTGTTCCTCTAGAATAGCAAGGGGTGGCTTAACGTCGACGTCCTCGTCCCTTGTGCACGGTGACTTGTCGATTTTCTCCATCTTTATCTCCGCCTTGACAGTTTGCCTGTGAGTCGTCTTCTTCGTCTGATGATGCTGGGACGAGACTAATTTAACTGGAGCATCCTGCAGCTTGACGCAGCCATCGCCGCTGATGCTAGGAACGTATGTTACGAGTGGATTTCCGCGATTCTGCACGTTAGACGCTTCCGCGATGGGCTGTGCGTTCGAATCCGTATCTGATATTATTATTGAATTTTTACCCAGCTCCATCTTACTGAGATTGTCGACCTGGGTGGATATGGAGCACATCTTCACCTTGGTCAATTTCTGTGCAGTTTCGTTCTTCGTCTTGGCAACGGTTAACGTGAACGGCCTGTAGCCTTGCCTCTTCTCCTGAGGCTGCCTGCAAGCTTTGCGTCTTACTTGCTCACCAGTTTTACCAATGATCTCCATCACCAGGTCGTTTGGACACGCGAATGACTGCTGCCTGGACTCCAAGGGCAAAGCCTTGGCTATGGGAACCTGGATGACCTTTGCACACTTGGGTATTATCGTCAGAGTCTTGGTGGCCTCGTGGAAGGAACTGCCGTCCAGGATTCCAGGATGAGTCAAAGTATGCCGAGAGAATAACTGTTCCCCGCTGACGTCGTTGGACAAAGGTTTGCAGCTACCGCTGGGACTGTGCCACATCTTCCTCGTTGGATTTCTTTGTGACCTTGAACCAGAGGGCTCTGTCGCGTCTCGCGTCTTCGCGTCGTTCTTTGGAATTCGGTGTATGCTCAGGTCGAACCTGGGGGACCCCAGTGGTGACTTAGACGGGTGTATCCTTGCCAGAGGAGTGCAAGATATCATTGGGTTCTCGTTTTTATTCGTGTCGAAAGCAATGCTGGTACTTCGTGGACTAAAGATCGTCGTACCAGCATCCTGAGACTTCATCGCGATCGTAGGATTTGATACTAACATGACACTCGTGTTCGGACCGATCTTAGGTTCGGGCAGAGCGCTGTAGCAGCTCTGTTGCAGCACCAGGAGTCCGTCTGCCGCGGTGGAGACGTCCTTGTCTTCTTTGATTTTAGTCTCGGATTCTAATTTCGGCATCTGCTGAATATCCGGGTTCGACGTGCTATTCTCCTTGAATACACTCAACTTCGGAGCCTTGATTATGTTCCTGGCGTAGCTGGTCATTGATTTTCCTGATAACGGGCTACTTACGGATTTGTTTGTGGTTTCGCCAAAGATTTGCTTTGCCGACGAATTTACTTCCTCGCGCCGTTTGCAAGGTACGGATGTATTATTTATCTCGTGGATCTGCTTGCTCGGTATCAAGCACGTAGCCTTCAGCAATGTCTTCGGAAACTCAGCCTTGCTCAGGGTAGCGCGATTGGCGTTAACCATTTTAGAAAATTCATCCCTTGGCTTTTCATTGTCCTTCTCGTGGTGTCCGGACACTTGTCCGACGTGAGTAATATTTATCACCGCTTTATCCTTGACAGTAGTCATGCTGACTTCATTGCCTACAGAAATTATGTTTCCAGGTAGTAGATTTATCTTACATTGACCCGTGGACATGTCCTTGACATTTGATGGTTTCTGCTGCGCGCTCAGGCTGGGCATAGCCATCAACTTCCTCTGGACGTCGGCGTCGGAGACGTCCAATGGCTCGTCGGGACTGAAGATGGGGACACCCGGGTGCTTGCGTTTATTCTTCATCACGTGCTTCTGCTTCTGCTTCTTCTGCTCGGAACTCTTGGAATGCTTCTTCTTCTTTTTCGAACTCTTCTCCTGCTCGGGGTAATCTGAAGCGGAAACTGAATTAGACGCTTTAGTCTTGATCATGAAACTCGGGGGCACGGATGATAAATGGTTCTGGAGTTTTTTCGAATCGAAACTACTTTACCAACCTTTATTTTTCGTGTCGTTCAGCATCAGGCAAGGAACTTGATGGTCCAGGATGTCTACGAACTCCGTTGAGCCTATTTCTACGTCTTCTGCGACGCTCACGCTTTCCGAACTGCTTGCAGACTTAGTGGAGTTTTTTTTGGACTTGACGCCGCGCTTCTCCTTCTCCGAATTAACATGCTGCTGTTTCTTCTTCCTCTTACGATTCTTTTTACGGTTGTAACCGTCGTCGTAGACGTTCGCTTCTTCTATATCTGTTATTATCGAAGACTTAATTGATACCAAGAATGAAATCAGGGTTCGGTCAAGGGTTTAGCTCTTTGTTCGAAGGACACAAGGATATAATTTGGAAAGATGTGATTATTAAGGCAAAATTAACTTTGCCACCTGACCACATATGTCTGGTGATAGAAATTTTACTCACCCATTTCGTCGGCTTTTAACCAGATATCCTCCAGGACCTCCAGTTGTTGCTCATCCGGACCATCGTCAACCTCATCCTGTTCCATGTCTTGTAAAGCTTTCTTCACTTCCAGTGGTATGTCCGAAAGATTTGCCAGCTCTCCTATATCCACGTCAGGATTTGTTGCTGCGATAATTTTTTTCTTGTGGATTGTATGACGTTTGTTCTTTGCCGCGTTAAGGTAACTTTGAGGAAGTTGACCGTTACTGCTGCTGCTGCACAGAAGATCCATTTGGGATGGCATTGGAGCTGCCGTTTGACGTGGATCTTCTGGGTGAGGACCGACGTCTTCGCCTCGGAGCCAAAGCTCATACCTTTGTGATAAACGGGAGCACAAATATTAATTAGTTAAAACTGTAATTAGTGAAAATAAATAATTTACTGCAATTGAATGTACCTATCAGGTTGGAACCGTTTGACAAAAGTATCCATAGAGATCTTCACCATGTCTTTGCTGCAGGTACATTGCGTAGCTCTCTTTCCATACTCCACCCATCTGGGAGCTGCAAAATTTGTGGATTCCGCGCAATTGAATCCATGATTAAATCCGGCATGATAACCGTATGGAAAAGTAATCATTATTTCTCCAGCCTCCTGTGTAATCTGAAAGGATACGAAGATATAGTTTAAGAATCTAGCGTATGCAATTGTTTGCAGAAAAGAAGAAATAAGAATAGTTGCCGTACCTTATCACAAGGTATCGAATACTGTCTCAATATTTGTGGTGAGATCAATGACATTTTATGACGAAGAAAAGCAGGACAGCTTTGATAGCTTGATGGAAAGAAACCACTTGCTAATCGTTCCAGTCTTCGTCCATGTTCTGGTGGAATGGCGTACCATGTTTTTGGTGAACCAAAGTGCAGATAATTTATTGAATAAAGATCCATATCTTCGGTATGCCATGCAAAAGTTGTCTTCCACATGCCAAAGTATAGATAGGCTGTATTAACTCCATCGATAGAAATACCATAATCTTTGTTGACATAATCCAAAATTGTGCCAAGATGATTAATATTCCATTCTTTAACATCAGGGTCAGTTAGTGATCCAGAGACATCTGCCCCATATATTGGTGCAACGTATGTAATGTTCTTCCAATACTTGCGCTCAAGATCTTCATAATCAAAGTGACGAGGTGTACAATAACGCTCCGAATTAGCAAGTTTACTGTATTCTTTAACAGTCGTTGATTTCTTCTGTATATTGATTTGCTGATACAGTCCTTGCTTCCCAGTTACCACCTGACAGATTGGTGCTGGTATCGTAAGATTCAAATCATCCAAATTATAACCTCCTTTACGTGGTACCCATTCCTTCGGTGGGATAACCTTTGCTAGACCAGCCTTATGCGCACCCTTGCTTTCCATATACTCGACATACTTGGAGAAATCCTTAAACTCTTCGTATGAAGGTCGGAAGACCATGATCCGGGGTGGACCCCCACAATTATTGCTAATCATTGTCCACGTGGGCGTATCTTTAATAAAGGATAGAACAATCAATCATCAGATTCCTCTAATATACAAATATGTCAATATCAATTACACACTTTATTTACCTTAAGCCAATCCTAACCAAACATTTATTTTAACATCTTACAGATGCAATGAGCATCTCAATCTTATGTAACACTAAATTAGCATGTCAAATCCAATTAAATAATTGTTCCTAATATTGACAAGATTGACTTTGACAGCATCAGTAGCAATATTACATTCTTTATAAAATAGCAAATAAAAGAATGAGCATTAGCAAAAATGGACGCGACGCGACCACAATAGGTACAAAGATTGACAGAAGGGGCTGTAGGGAGAGTAGTAGGGAATGCAATAGATGAGTAGGAGGCCGCTAGGAGGGGGCAATGTTTTCAGCACGGGCGTCGGGATCGTGCATAAACAAAATGGATGCTGGTTATTGACAGGATGCACCAAAGAGATAGATTTTCTTACATATATTCTTGGCTAAAGATAGATGGCATGAGATAACAGTACACTGAAATTGCAAGTGATTTAGAGAAGCCGACATTACGGAAAGTACAAATCGCACGTGCGATTTATCCATGAAATTTTTGGGACAGAACCGAAGCTTAGCTTTGGAGCTGACGAGGCCTCTTATCGGTATGATTTTTAATTTCAGTACACTCGCATTCTCCAAGGATGCTGGCTCATAATTGATTTAACATACTCACGTTTCTTATCGCTATTCAAATCACATTTCTCACGAAAAACTTCGAGTCGATGAAACTGTATTTGCAATTGAGGCTTTATCAAGCACAGAGATACTCCCCACGCGCTGTACGTAAACTACTGAAGATGCTGTCCCTTTTACCCTCGCTGTATATACATATAATCAATACGCATGCGCGATGCACCCGGCAAAATCAAATCCCTTCGTTCAGTCACGTAGGACACCTAAAATCATAGTGCTAATAAATTTTCGATAAAAAATCAATCGATTTTCACCTATTTCTATTGTCACGAACGTGCTCCAACTTTTTAAGTCATTATTTTCACGTTGCAGCTTTCGTTTAGGAATCTTTTGGAAAATATTCAGGCTGTAGACGTCCAGTTTGGAAAGTTTATTATTATTCTGCAATAACTCGATAAAGAATATTACGTGATTGTCATTACATTTTATATTAACAAAACAAATGCATATCATATTGTGATGCATAAGGGGCCATTGCATCAGGAAGATTTAAATGCGCATGCGTGAAATTCTATATATACATATAATAATTCAATGACTTTTTTTAAAAATTCATTTCTTATGCATTTCAAAATACATTATTTAACGTTTTATAAATTTACAGGTAATTATACTCAGGAATCTTATTTTTTGCATGAATTTCGTTTTTCTACTACTTAACGAATAGCTCGAGTAAGCATAGTCGGGGTTGTAATCGATATTTTAAATATTTAACTTTTTTACATCTGGTTGTACTTAGCAGGGTAAGGATTAGTAGAAACAAGACAGTTTATTAATAAAATAATTATTATTCGGTCACTCGTTACCGATAATAGGATATTCTTACACAAAGTAAGAAAATCGAATGTACTATTCAACGATTCACTATAATTTATAATTCTTATATTTTATTATTTTCGTAACGAGAATAGAAATGGACGATTGATAATGCATAATGTTAAATAACAAAACTTATCTGCATACCGAAGGATTCATTACGGTTTAAAATACAAAATGACTTTTTAACATTTACACTTACGATGTAGTCTTAATATTTAATTTGTACCACGAGCGATTGGTGCTTTGAAAAAAAAAATATTTATTTTTAAAATCCAATATGGATTATTCTGGTTAAGATATAAAAATAGAATTATGTGACTTTCATATTCAGATCTAATATCAAGTATATGTTTCTAATGAAAATAATTAGTAGCTCGACATGATAAGTTTTACTTGGCCAGAGATACATAAATGATATACAATGTCGAAAGAAAGATAATCTCTATATAAAAAAAACAACAAAGAACAGAAATTTGTTAACTTATATTTAACTAAATTTTTAAATTATCATCCATAATTGAAAATATTTATCGAACCTCTGTATACTGGAGCACGTAACATTAGAAACTTTGTGTGCTGGATAATATTATTAATACATTTGTCTAAAATATCTCATGTAAAACATGGCCAAACATTCAGTTAACATTTCACTTAGGCTAATAAGAAAGATTAGAGCGAACCTCTTCAATTAATATAGTCATACTTGAGCCTGCCAAATGAAGCACTTTACTTATTCATAAAAACAACTTTCGTTAGTCCTTTCACTGCACATACAATATTACTTCTCGAGGAATATTAAACCACTTATTTACACGATTATATTAAATTTCAAAGTAAAGAAAATCACTGCACTTTTAATTATTAGTATCCCATAACAATTATGTAATCAGGCTTCAATATCTTTGGTTAACTGCCTTGAAGACAATCTTTTAATGTTTGTCAACTGGGGTTTTCACTTTATACATTATCTTTGTCGTTACCTAAGTTAAAACTTTAGTCCTTACACTGCACTTATTATTTATACGTGGTTGCATGCATATATTTAAAATATTTCCCGCACCTTAGTTTAATAGCTTCTTCAATACTCTTTTAAAATGAAATTGAAAGAAATGCTTTTTGTCTTAATCACACAATTATTATTACTTACTATTCAGTTTTCTTTTAAATTTTAAAAAATTATTTATATTATCAGTATACACCTTCTTCATCTTTTCCTTCTTCTTCGTTTCTAATCACTTTGTTTTTCTAAAACATGTCTAATACCGTTCAATTAGTTGCTTTTTTAAAAAATAACTTTCTCAATAATTTTATAGCGTTTTGTCTTTATATTTCTTCAGAAGTGGCGTTTTATGGGTTTCCATAAAATTTTCGATTTTCATTGACTTATCCTCCTTTTCAGCATCATCCACGTCAGTCAAGTTCAACTTGTATTTTTTTTTACACATGCTTGATTCACTTTCAAATTTTGACTCAAATTTGCTGAATGAGTGACATCTTCTTTTAGGGGATAATGTAGGTATTAATTTCGGAGGAAAAGAATGCTGCAGTATATCTTTCAGACACACATGTTTATTCTTCTTCTTCTTCGAACTTTTACTACCATATGACCGATCCTCTTCCTGACAACTTTCGATGGTAACATTTAATTTCTCAATGCTACTCTTGCTCGAAGCATTTCTGTCTAGTTGAATTTTATGTTCGATTTTCTTAAAGAAACTTAGTGTTTCTTTAGGTGAACTTCCTGACCTCCTCTGTTGCTCTTTACTTGTTTTCAATGTACTGGATAGAATATCTTGATTTATACTTTCAGGCGAAAAGACACATTCTTCAGTTCCAGTGGACACGTAAAAGTCTTTGATACGTTTCTTCTTATGTTTTTTACATTTCTTTATTTTCCTCTTGCTATTCTCTTCCGATGCTTCTAATCCAAATCCATCGTTGACCTCATCTTTCATTACTTCTGTGTCCACTTGTAACTGCTTTTCACGTATTTCCATTTTATAATCTAATTTCACTTTCTTATCACTTTTCACGAACTTAGTTTCACCTTGTGTCAGAATAATGTTATCTCCCGAAAAATCTAAAGATGTTTTAAACTTCTTTTTCTGAATACCACTGTCTGATTCAGTGCAGCTCATTGACGATTTACGTTTTAAAGTTTCTGAATCAGGTTTATTATCCCGTTTATGTTTATCAACTGTTTCATGCTTTTTCTTTTTCAACTTCTGAATACCACTGTCTGATTCAGTGCAGCTCATCGACGATTTACGTTTTAACGTTTCTGAATCAGGTTCATTATCCCTTTTAGGTTTATCAACTGTTTTATGCTTTTTCTTTTTCAACTTCTTTTTCAATTTAATATCCCTACTCAACATATCATCATGCGTCGTGACGGTTTCGTTAAACGCGTCGCTTAAACCACTTTTCTTTTTCTTTCTTGGCGAACTTCTATTACACGTTTCCTTGTTTACTTCTTCAGCTTCTGTAAAATTGTTTTGTATCTTATAACCTTCCAATTTGTGTTTATCGTTCTTTGTTTTTAAGGGTGATTTCTTTATCGGTGATTCCAAATCATCATCACATTTTTCAAATCCCATTGTCACGTCTTCATCATCTTGATCTGTAACTTTTTCCCCCGGTTTCATTTCTTCCTCAGTGCGTCGTCCATTAGTCACAGGATCTTCATTATCGTGCTGATTTTGCGATGTCAGCCATTTAAGTACCTTCTTCGACGTAACATCCATCTCATCATTTTCTTCGGGAACACCAGTTTTGTTGGTAACCTGAAATAGAAAATTGTAAAGGTTATTCCGTTGACCCTTGGTGTTACAAAAATTCAGAATTTTTTTTAATCCTTCACTCGTTTCAGCAAACGCGAAGACCGCGAGCGCTCCTGACGGCAGTTTTTCATTTTTATTTAAAGCAATTGAATGCAGATGGAACTACTGTATTCTCTCTAACCTCGATTAAACGTTTACTGTAAAAAATCTATTAAATCTTATCAAAATAGTAAGAAAGGAAAAAAGTTATACGTGATTACTTACAACGCTGCATCCTAAAAGAGGATGACGAGATCGTAGATTTTTTGGAAAAGGAACATTCGACGATTTGGGTATCTCTTCCTCTTTGTCTATTTCGCGCGCCTCGATCTCTGCGTTCAACATTTTTGGTCGAATGTAAACTGACCGCACTGCCTTCAGGTTTACTAAAAATGAATAAAATTGAAATTAGTACAATGAAATAAGGCATATCCGTCAGTAGTGGTAGAAATAAAAGTCTTTGAAAATTTTTGAAAAAAAAAAAATATTGATATGATCTAAATAGACGTGACACCTATGCTGATAATTAACAGAATTCTAATGATATGCACGATTACCTGCTCCATATGACTTCTCCAGGTCTCCTTTATTCAAAACAATGGACATGGTTCGGTTTTCTCTTTCATAAACTTCAAATTTCTCTCCACCGATTACAATCTCATTATCTCCTTGAAACATGAACGTTTTATCACGGAAATTATGCACGTCCACCTATTTGCACGAGACAACAAAGTAAATGTAACAGTGAACGTTGTGGAGAATCAGAAACCTTTTTCTTTTTTTCAACAATGACTTACCGTTTTTGGTATTTCAAAAATAAATATCTCATCATCCGAGGATATATCATTCATTGTCAAACTCGTAACAGAAGATTCTTGGGTGAAATTACTTTGTGCAACTACATCTTGTATCTGCATTAAAAAAATGTGATAACAATATTTATCATGTTTTGAATTAAATTATGGTCTGAAGTTTCAAGGTAAAAACTTATTTGTAGATGAGATCAATATGACTTGAGTACCTTTACTGGTCTTTGGTTATAAACGGTATTAATACTTTCTGATAAGGACTGTTGTTCACGTTTTTTCAAAAATTGATTTTCGTATTCCTTCATAACGTTTACGTCGTACTTTTCCTTCTGGGTATTTAATTTCTTTATGACGCATCTTAAGGATTCAATTTCTGTGACAGAGTTCGATAGTATCCTATTATTGTTGGATGGATGATTTGGCGACAGATTCGAATCATCGTCGATTTCCTATTACAAATAAAATTCAAATATTACCTTGAATACAAAAAATTCAATGCTATCAAAGATTTTTGAAAAATCAATTCCATACAAAAAGTATACTGAATTTTTTTGCTTGGAGAAATTTTTTACTAAAAACATTCACTTACTTCATTGTTTTCGTCCAAATTTAATGAATTTCTTTCATCGGTTCTGTCTATCTCGTGTTCAATATGAGAGACTTCTTTATGTAATATCTTTGTCGAATAAGGTGTTTCTTGAAATTCGCTATTTGTGTTAATATTCAACGTAGGTCTTGTTATTGGTAAATCTTTTTCTTCGACATTCAAACATTCCAAATTCTCTTGACAAGAATCATAGTTCTCCTCAGGGTGATTTATGCTTGTAGCAGTATAAGAATTATTTCTCTCTTCGGAACTGCTCTCATCAAGCCCTCCACACGCGTTGTGATTATTTTGAATTTTTGTAGTAGATTTTGGATCTTCAAGTTTTTTATCAGTTTCTTTCGAAATTTCATCCACAGTATTTTTGTGATGATGTAACGACTTTGTATTGGGAGAACTGGTTATTAATGGACGCACATGAGAAACATCTTTGCCTTCCTCGTGTAACTTAACAATCTTGTATCTGGTTTTGAGAATTTTATTACTTTTAACTCTAGGCACAAACCTTGCTCGTATGCTATCATCGCCTGATATTGATTCACTTTGTGACATTGACAGAGAATGTGTCGGAGACTTCATTTCTTCGAAAGAATTTTGTTTAGCAGCAGGTTTAGAAACCAATACTGAATTTTGTATGCCATTTAAACATTCTGCCTTAGAGCTTTCAGCATTTTTGTCTTGTAACTTGACATCGCTGTTTAGTTTCTCTGGTAGGTTGTTTGTATCGCATGTATCAATATTCGATTTCTCATGTAGAAGATCAGAATCTTTTGTCATATTTTTATCTTCATGAAAACTTTGAGATCTGATGAAATCATTAACAGGTAATCTTTCTATAGATCTAGAAATATCTTCAGAATCATCACAATTATTTTTAACAGTGTTAAAGAGATTTTTCTTAATGGTAGCTGGACCCTTTGGTAACCTCCTTATGGGATCCAACATTTCTTCAGAACTAATATCCAGTTTAATAGAGTTTGTCATGTGGTTTAATTTTTCCTTAGAATTTGTTACATTATTCTTATCGTTCTCTCCATTCAATACTCCATTGAGTTTATTAATTGGAGGAGTAAGACTTGATCTATCAGAGAGAAGATTATTTACTTCATGGGATAAATTTGTATCTTGTTGATTTGCAGAATTCAATGATGATACTTGCAATCTTTTTGTCGTTGATCTTAAAACTCTGTCAGTGTTTTCACTTCCGTTAGTAGTATAATTATCATTTACTATTTTTGGTAGTGAATCCGACTTCCTAATTTTTTCAGTTTCCTTTGAGCGAGCTCGTACATTTTTTAAGACTTCAGTTTTAGATTTTACATTAACTTTATTTGAGGAATGCTTTGAAGTAGCTGAATGATTATCACGTGATTTAGCAGAAGTTGAAAGTTTAGAATTAGTTATAAAAACGTCATCGACACCACTTGATTCAGAGTCCGTTGCTATAGAACTGTCGTCAACCAAAGTACATTCGTAGTTGTTGCTGCTATTTAGACTTTGTCTCCGATTACGTAGTTTCCTTCTAACATACTTTCGTAATGAAGCATTTATCTTTTTTGTTCCCGTTTTTAATTTTTGGGCTCGTTTCAACGTATGTATTAAAGAATCATCAATTAGTCGTTCGTTGATGAGATTCTCTGTTTTCCACCAGCCTATTTCCTCATCGGAATCACAACTTGATGAATTCATTTTGTCTTCGTTTTGTTTGAGTCTTTAAACAATTTTATGTCCTATAAAAAACCATTTGAACATTACAGCCCTTGGCCAATTATAAAATATTCTTTATATTACCATGCAAAATACTACTGTAACTGTCTTCTACATATATTGAAGTATATTCCATTCCATCCATTATAAAAAAAAAAAACAATTTATATGCAACAACTCTGGCTACAAGTGGAAAAAACGGTGCGCAATAAATTCAAGGTAAAAAAATCCACAGTTTTTCAATAAAAAAATGATAAAATATTCCACCGACGAAATTCTCAACGCACAGAGTGCGAGGCTTTCAATAGATTGTTCTGTATTACGAAACAAATAACAGATGACAAAAATATTTTTGAGATACACATTAAACCCTTCACACACTTAACGTCATGCACTTTTGTCTTTATCGTCCCGAATTTTTAAAAATAAATTTTTCAACATTCATGTCTCCACTCTGACACATGTAAAACACTTGGCGGCATGCGCGCACATGGTCGTTTCCCCACGTGGTTATTGCGTATTGTTAATCAAAATCCGGTACATTCATAATAAACGGAGAAAAGGGCAACATGCAGTATTCAATTATACAATTCATTACAATAGAGAGCCATATATGATAAATTTAAATATATATAATACTCTTACAGTCGTACGTTGCTTGGATATACCGGACATTATCCTCTTGAGGCTGGATGCAACACATGATCGCGTGTACAGTAGTGGAAACCAGTGGAAGCTTTCAAATAACTGATGAACATAGAACATAAAAAAGAAAGATGGTAGACTTTACGGCTGATGGCAGAGATGCTGATGGATAAAGATGCGTTCGGATCAGAGATGAGTAGGAAGATGCACAACGCCAGAGATGAGTAGGGAGATGCACAACGCTCCGATTTTAGGCGATACCAAAAACATGGCGCTAAATCGTACCGGCGAGTTTAGAAGTAGGATTTTCTGATCATCGTCTCCGTCGATAATGCGTATCTCGTGGTGGCCGAGTTGAATGTGATCACGAACGTATAACTTCGCGGTCATTCGTGAATAGAGAACTATTTCCGTATGCTTATACTTGTGTTGGGGGTTGTTTTTTGGGGCCAAAGGGTGCAGCCCAAAAATCGAAAAGATTTGAAAATTGAAATTTATAGCATGATGTATTTTTATAATGAAGCAATTGAACTTGTAAAACATAAGAACAGTATATAAGGGGGTGGCTTTTTCAGAAAGGGTGGTCCGATTTAATTGGGACTAGGCGCGTTCGACAGCTTTTAAGAAGTCCAAAAATATGGTATATGATAAGTTGAGGTTATCATTGCAGATGACTGAGAACGAGTGTGGTGGACCTAGGTTCACCACAGATCTGGGTCCACCAAACCCGTTTTCTGGGTGGCATTTTCGAATGAGTGGTCCGATTTAATTGCGGCTAGGCGCATTCGACAGCTTTTAAGAAGTCCAAAAATATGGTATATAATAAGTTAAGGTTATCATTGCAGGTGACTGAGAACGAGTGTGGTGGACCTAGGTTCACCACAGATCTGGGTTCATCACACTAGTTTTCTGGGTGGCATTTTCGAATGAGTGGTCCGATTTAATTGCGGCTAGGCGCGTTCAACAGCCTTTAAAAAGTCCAAAAATATGGTATATAATAAGTTGAGGTTATCATTGCAGGCGAGTGAGAACGAGTGTGGTGAACCCAGCTTGGTCCCTTTATATAGGCATATAAACATAAATCTTTATTTTCCCGCGCTAACTTTCCGGCGGTCCTCTGCCCGCCAAGCGATACGTTCGTCATCACGTTTGACTAGGCTACGACGGGATATGCTTTATCGACGGTGGCGATTATCACAAAATCCTACTTCTGGACTGGCGGCTACGATTTAGCGCCATGTTCTTGGTATCGCCTGAAACCATTGCGTTGCGCATCTCTCTGCTCATCTTTGGCTTCAACGTTGAACACGTTTTTTATTGGTTTCCGTTTGCTTTGTTATCTATGTACACAGTTGGTTTGTAAAGCTCACGAATGAATGAATTCCTTCGTTTATACTTTTTCATTGAGAAAGTGATCTATACTTGTCACACTATATTTAATTATATTGTATGGTCCAAAATATAGCAACTGAATTTTTCATTTTAATTACGTACCAGAATTTTGCAACATTTCTTAATTCTTATATGAGAAACAAATTTTAGAAATTCTAAATATTTTGAGTTATTGTAAATAGTTTATTTTTTTTTAATCACTCAATTCTTCTTCGTCACTGAAATAATTATTTTTTCTAAAACGCTTTTTAGGCTGCGAGGGTTCTTGTAATGAAGGTTCATCATATTGACCGGTTGCCACTTTATATCTGTATTTTTCAAGCTCCTTTTGCTCTTGCTGCAAAACATATACATATATTGTGTCATATCTTATGAGCCAAAAAATGAAGTATTATAACGGGAAAGATAAATTAATATTTAGAAGTTACCTCGTATCGTATGGCAGCACCCAATGTTTCCAGATCAGGCTCGTTATCTCCAGCATACTCGTCAACATTAGTTCCTGCCGATGTTCGTGGATTACGAACACCTTCGTCACTGTCACTATCGTAATAGCTAGTATCCGTTTGAGTACGATTTTTATTCTTATTCCTCACGCGAATTTTTTTAGGTGGGGGCTCCCTCGGTCCCAGTGTGTTATGAGTACATTGATACGACAGGTGACCTTCCTCACCACATTCGTAACACTGAGATTTGTCAGGATAATCTCTTCGCCGTATAAATTCAGTGCTGCGTCCATTATCAACCGCTATAGAGCTTTTTACAGTACGTCCACCAATCTAAACAATTAAATATTGTTCACTCAATTTTACAGAATGGTACAACAAAATGATGTAACATAGTAAACTTATTACCTCTGTATTGTTTAATTCTTTGGCACAAACTGCAGCATCTTCAGGTTTGAGAAATAAAACAAAGGCAACTCCACGACTGCGTCTCGTAGTCTTGTCTTTCATAACAGTCACTCTAGTATAAAATAAAAGTAAAAATATATTAACATTTGATACTCTGTAAAAACTTTACAATTAACACACATCAATTTATAGCTTACTTGACAATTTTTCCATAGTTGTCAAGGAGACGATGAAGATCGTTGTTTGTCAATGAAAATGGCAAATTAGACACATATACAGTAGATTTACTTGGAACGATACCACCACTCATGTTTGAAAAAGTTATAGACATATTAATTATATATCTTAAAATATTATATCACTGTATTTCTTGAACATGAACAATTATAACACTTGTGTAGTCTTCCAGTTTATATGATTCTGTATTGTATAAAAACAGTTCGTACAAATTAACATGATTATTTTTTTAATTATTAAATAAATTATGCTTCAGTAATGGATAATTGTTAAAGCTTATATAGAAAAAATTAAAAGATCTATTAACAAAATATTATTTTAATTTTCATAACCTACAGAAATAAATACTGACCCGTCTTAAACAATATATTTCATTCAAGTTATTAGTCTCCTAAGTTTCTAATTACAGGAGACATCGCAAATTTCAAATAAAAGAAATATTAATGACAATAAAGCACAGCGTAAAACTGGTCAACTAATTTACTTCGAAATTTGTTTACTTCGTATCATACAATTCACGTGATTGCTGGGATGAAATTAACACAAGCACTCAAACTATTTGATAAATACGTATAATAATATTCATAATAACATATCATAATTCCACTTGCAAGATGAATAACAATGATAAAACAATCATCAGATATTCAACTCAAAACAATCCGACATACCAATTAACACTCGCATGCACTTGCGCATACGGACTGATACCGACTGAAGTTCCGCTTAGAAAAATGCCAAAGCCGAATGGTAAAATCGCGCATGCGCACAAAGAATCTCTCTGTTTCCTCCGCAGGCGCGAAACGTCATGCATTCAAAGAAATTGCAACATCCGTTGAAAAATGAAAAAAGTTTTTTTTAAACGAATGATACTAATATTCAAAGAATATCAGTAAATGCACCGTCTTTCAAGCCATTCTATAAATATATAGCGGTAACACCATTTTTTGAGATGCGACAATGCAATAGCCTCTACGGGAAGAAAGTGAAAAATGCGGACGCGCGCACCTTTTAAGTCCTCAGCCATGCGTTCATCGTGTCGTGTGAGCTCGCCTAGTTCGCGTTCGCAAGTCGAGGCTTGTGTTTTCTGACGAGAGCTTTGCGCGAGGGTAAGAGTTTCGTTATTTCCTGGATAAGTTCGGTTGACCTAGGATATAACGGGGCTCTCGTTTTCTATGGTGATAATTGAGACACAAAGCACGAAACGGAGCCATTTACGAAGGTAGGTCCTCAAAAGCTGTCATATCGGCTTTTCTTTGGAAAACACTTCGTCGTACATAACCTTTACGCGGCACGCGCGACACGTTCGTACGTACGGGTATACAAGGCATGAACTTGTCGTGCACGTTGTCGCTAATAGTTGAGGCTTTAAATCATTTCACGATATACTTAATAGTTGCGTCAGTACTTTTGTTTAGATTTCTTATTCTCTATGTGCTGCCTCCGATATTTGATACTCGAGAATTGTGCAAAATTGAGGTTAAGTTCCCAGTAGAATAGTCATTTCGTGCAAGATTGCACACTTCAAAACTATATCTAAGGTTTAATCTTCTTCTGGTGTTTCGTGGTCACAGTTTATAGAAACGTGATATAACGTTACAATTTTTTTTAAAATTTGTTAATGTTAACCTTTTGAAAACTACCATTTATAAATTTTATTTATGTGAAGATGCTTTATTTTTTATAGTTCATATTTCTGAAAATATGTATTGTACAGCTATCGATGAAATGTGAAAATATAAAGGCACTAATGCTAGTTTCATTGCCAAAAATATATAACGGAGTAATAGTATGACATCGAGTATTAAACTTGGCACACTTGTTGCTAATTATGTTCAATTTTTATTGGAATTTGCTTCTAATTACTTTGCGTTGGATGGGTGGCATAGCTTTGTACTAAAATATCTTTAATTCATTCTTATTTATGGTAATAATAAGAATTTGCAATTTATAGTTTGTACATAGAAGACCCCAATAACAGAAACAAAGCATGGCGACAGTCGAGTCATTAGCAGAAGTGACAGATGTCGTTCAAATCCTGCGTCAATGGGAGGAAGACCATGTATCACCATCGTATGATCCAATACCTACTCTTCAACGGTTAGCTGAGATAATAGAACTTGAAACGGAAAATTACTTAAAAATGGATCCAGATCCCTTTGACGAAAGACATCCTTCACGCACCGATCCTGAATGCAATTTTGGACATATACTCAAAGTCCTGTTCAGAAAGGATAACTTTATGACAAAGGTATTATTTTTTTCATAAAATATTTATAAAAAGAAATTCAATATGTTTCACGTGGCACAAGCTGCTATCTCTACATAAATTTCTATTAAATTCATCTTAACGAATGTGTTATAAAAATAATCTAATTTCCATACTGTCCAATCTATTTTAGTTAATTAATGACTACTTGAGGGACACATATTGGTCAAGAGCAGGTATCACAGGTCGAGATGTGAGGAAGCTAAACATAGCAGCCTGTCGTTTAATGCTCGATATACTTCCTGGTCTGGAAACATCAGCAGTGTTCCAGCCGGATATGGAGGGTTTGATTCACAGATTGTTTTCATGGGCAGAGAAGAGTGTGGAACCCTTACAAAGCTACGCTACAGGCCTCTTGGCAGCAGCGATGGAGGTTCAGGATATAGCAACTGGTTTTCGGGAGCAGAATGGAAAGATGGTACCACTAATGTTGCAAAGACTTCACAAGCTCCAAGAGAAGGCGCAGGAGGATCGTCAAGCAGCAGCGAATTCGCGTCCATTCGCGCATTTCGGTCAAAATAGAAATAGCCTTGATGCCGAACACAAAGGTGTTCCCGGAAAACGAAAAGTCCGAGACAAAAAGAGAGAAAACGGCGTCGCCAAGAGTCCAACGCATCAAGTGTTTTGCTCTGACGACGAGGACAGCGTGCGTAGTTCAGACGAGACTCCACCAAGTAAAAAAATGAAGAACAACTCAGATCCCGTGCAGTCGACTCCAGTGAAAAATACCGAAGCTTCATACCCAGAAATAATGTCTCCGCCATTAGCCATACCCAAGACTACAAACAGTTCCCAGGTGACCCCGTTGAAGAATCAAAATAGCCGCGTCACACCTCCTAGGCTAGTAGGATTGTCGACAAATTCAACGAGATCCAGTCCTTTTCGTTCCTTATCACAAAACACCAGTACACCCTCCACTCTCCTGGAAGGTAATTCAAACTCTTCCTGGGCTGAAATGGAATCCTACGTGATTGGCAACGTGCAAATTCATCCGCCAACCTTGGCTACGAGGCAGATGTTGATTCTCAGGTACCTGACGCCTATGGGCGAGTACCAGGAGTTCCTAGGCCACGTCTTCGAACAGAATGCACTGGAGCTCATCCTGAAGTACATAAACGTCCGTGAAACTAAGGACAGTCGTCTAGCCTTCGAGGCACTGAAATACCTTGCATCGTTACTTTGCCATAAGAAATTCTCCATTGAATTCCTTAACATGGGTGGACTTCACAAACTTCTCGACGTCCCCAGGCCGAGCGTCGCGGCGACGGGCGTTTCTATTTGTCTTTATTATCTCGCTTATTGCGAAGACGCCATGGAGAGGGTCTGCCTCCTGCCAAAGCACATCATCTCCGACCTCGTTACCTACGCGCTTTGGTTACTCGAGCGAAGTCACGACTCAGGAAGATGTCACGCTACAATGTTTTTTGGTTTTTCATTTCCCTTCAAGGTCATACTCGAGGAATTCGATGCTCAGGATGGACTTAGAAAGCTCTACAATGTTGTAAGCATTTTTATTTTTTACCTTATTTCCTTCCACAACAAATCTTATTATGCTCCTGACTGTCTCTTGGAATCTTTCAATTTATTCTCATAATCCTTTAGATATCCACGTTGCCAATATTGAACATCGAAGAGGAACCCGCCTTGAATGACGACGAAGAATGTGCTTCGAGACAAATTGTCAGGCACGTCGCGGTCGCTCTAAAGCGTTACATGGAGGCTCACCTTTATTTGAAAGCAGAACAATTGCAGAGAGCAGAAAACGCCAGAACGGAAAGAGACACGTGGCAGCCTTCCTTACCTCCTTACAAGGTATCTTTTATTTATCTCTGCTCATCATATTTGTATATTCACTGTTAAACCTAATTCGTTTACATCTTAATCTTGTACTGTGTCCATTCGTTTATACATCTTTTGCTTCCTTCTCATTAACTGTTTAAACAGGCGTGCAAGCTCAGCAGCGAAGAAGTCCAGGCCAAGGTCGAGGTCCTTCAGGAGTTGATGCACATCAGAGCAAACTGGTCTCCCGTAGAGGAACTTCATCGTCTTGGTGGCATAACACTTCTTTTACAAATCATAGCATTTGCCCGAGAATGGAATTACAGTGGGCGGTAAGTTGAAGCTTTTCCTAGCCTGATTAATAAGAATAAAAATTTCATAGATTAATCGATTAAAATACTATCAACCGAAGTGGCTATTCTGTAGGAATTTATATAATTTGTATATCTATTGTACGACAGGGTTCATACGACCTCCAGTGCGGAAACTGTACGATCTTGTCTGGATGTCATCGCCATCTGCTCCGTCGTACCAAAGGTCATGCTGTTACTGTGCGAAAGGGTTGACATGCCGGATATGTCAATGACAATGGCCATAAATCTTCTATTAGCTGCAGCTGAATGTGAGATCATTGCTGATGCTGATGTTCAGCGAGCTGCACTGAGGGCTGTTGTCAATTGTGTTTGCGCTCCCATCAATAGGGTGGGTATTAAGTTTTAGAACGTATCAAGCAACTGCTGTTTCATCTTTTAATAATTATTTGTAAAATGGCGATTTCAGGTTGGAGGAAACGTCGCCAGGTATTCGGTAACCGGATCGGCTAAGAAGAAAACAAATATTCATAACAGTGAGGAACTCGTGCAGAAAGTTTGGGAGAGTGTCAGGTCGAACAACGGTATAATGGTGAGATTTGAAAATCAGTGTATAAAGATTTTAAATACAATGACTTATAATTAGTGTTGATTTGTTTATTTATATGTCGAAATAGGTTTTGTTACAATTAATGATGGTGAAGACACCGATCACCGACGCGGATAGTATTCGGGCATTGGCCTGTCGTGCGCTGGCGGGTTTGGCGCGTAGCGAAAAAGTTCGACAAATCATCAGCAAGTTACCGATGTTCACCGATGGACAAATTCAAGCACTCATGAAGGATCCGATCCTCCAGGAGAAAAGGCAGGAGCATGTGATGTTCCAGAAATACGCGCTGGAATTGATGGAACGTGTCTCTGGTAAAGCGAAACCCACGGGTGCCGAATACGAAATTTCACTCGTCAGTTTGCACAGGGTATGTGATATATAATTATAATTGTAAGAAAATTATAGAAATATTATAATCATTGATTATTACATCTTGATATTAATTTAGAAAAGTTTAAAAATTTTAATAATTATGGATATTCATGTTTTTCCTCAGGCTAATGTTGTGGCCCAGACAAGGATACAGTACAACGAACAACAACTTAACCAATTGATATATCAACATCTCATGTCGAAGGGTATGAATGAAACTGCAGCAACTCTTCAGCGAGAGGCCAATTTAGATTCTCCTGCAGTGATGAAGCCAGTTACAAGTTATCAACCTTTTACTTACAGAAGCCCAGCGATAACGGTAAGTGCAAAATTAAGATATCAAAGTGAACCTCTAATTTGGTTTAGAATCGTGAAAAGTTCTTTAAATTATTTTAACGCTATTCGACTAACCTATAAATCGATTCTATTATCTTCTGTGCAGACGAGAATTGGATTTTCTCCAGGCGCACCGGTCAATTTGTACAACACGAGTAGATCCACTTCGAGAGAAGTTGTCGGAAGGACTAGTGTCACTCCTACTTCCGGTTCCTCTCGATTCATCTCGCATACAGGTTCTTGCTCGAGTTCTTCCCCAATAACAAATAACACTGCCATAAGAATAAAACTCGCTGATTGTCTTAATCCAAATCCTGTTACCAGCATCAACAATCAGCCAATTAAATTACAAATCAATCAAAAGTAAGTCTTCGCAACTCTCACTTTGACAAATATGCTTCTTCGATGATCTTTCGATGAGTCTCAACATTTATCCTTTCTAGAAAATCTATCCAAACCGATAGACAATTACCACCAGCAGCAGCAACAAGCTGCCAATCTGTAACACAAGCTCAACCTTCCACCTGTAGATCCTTGCAGAAGCAAATTTCAAGGGATCCTGGAGGTGGTGGAGGTCCTGGAGTAGCCGCCTCAAATGTCGCTACCATCACCCTCGACTCTATCATTACGGAATACCTAACGAATCAACATGCTTTGTGTAAAAATCCTATGGTCACCTGTCCACAATTCAATCTCCTCGAGTAAGTCTTTTTCTCTAATTACATTTTTCAAGTACGCAGACACCTGTATCTGCTATTCTTTATATTCTATATCTCTGTTGCCTAATGTCTTTGATCACTGTAATATAAATTTACTTTTTAGGCCACACAAATGCCCGGATCCATGTACCAAGAATTCTATTCCTATGAACCTAACCATGAGATTAGCAAGAAGAGCTTTAGGTATGGACGGAAGGCGTCTGGATAGGAGGCATATTTATAGTCGTTTTTGTCCTGTCAAATCGTTCCGTCCCACCGACGTCGAGGGGACTTTCACCTGTTGTACCTTCTCTGTACGTATATTAATCTATATTTGACAATAATGACAGTTCGATTTTGTACCTTCTGTTGTACCTTCTCTGTACGTGTATTAATTTATATTTGACAATAATGACAGCTCGATTTTGTATTCAATTTAATTCTCAATCATATACAGCCCTGCCAACAATTCTTAATGCTCGGCACGTACGCCGGGGATGTCAAAATGTTCAATGCTCATACGGGAACCGAGGAAGCGACTTATCAGTGCCACGAATCTTACGTTTATCACATGGAGTGCAATCAGCGTGGAAATCTTCTCCTGACCTCGACCGCGTGGAGGAGTCCCATGTCTGCTCTGTGGAGCATCGGTAACTTCTTCGACATGAAACTTCCCCTCGAGAACGAGGATTACGTCGAGTTCAGTAAACTTCAGGACAGAATAATTGGCACACAGGGTGAACTCGCTACGGTAAGTTTTAACGAACACTGATTGCCAATTTATATATAATTACTACATTTTTTTTGTAACGTTTCTTTTCACCGTCAACAAACCGTCTACTTTCCTACGTTTACTGGAATAGATTTTTTGAAATTTAAATTTTTCAATAAGACTTGCGATGGCTTTGTCAGGTGACATAGCTGTCAAAATAAATTCTATCGATTTCAACAGATATACGACATTGCAACTGGAAAACTCTTGACGACTTTGACGCCGTCGATTTCCAATCAATACACGAAGAATCGAGCGACCTTCAGTATGAACGACGAGCTCGTCCTGAGCGACGGGATCCTCTGGGACGTGAATTCTGGCAAAGAGATTCACAAATTTGACAAGCTCAATCAAACACTGAACGGCGTGTTTCATCCAAATGGTACGGAAGTCGTGTCGAATACTGAAGTCTGGGACCTCAGGACGTTTCATCTTCTAAAGACGGTCCCGACGCTCGATCAGATGGAGGTTATATTCTCGCCAGTTAACAGCATCATCTACGCGGTCTCCCTAGACCAAGAAAGTGAAGATGAGTCCAATTATGTCACCTCATTCAAGACTCTCGATGCACTTGATTACAGTAGCATTGGTAAGAGACAAAATCTTAAGTAATTTATTGCTTCGATGAGCATTCATGTCACCATTGGATATTTTATGTGTCTTCGCTGCTTGTAAAATTGAATTTTTCACTTCGCAGCTACTTGTGACGTGAAACGTGGCATCTACGATCTGGCTTGCAACAAATTCGACACACAAATTGCAATTGTCGAGAATCAGGGCGAGTTTGACAGTATCCAGGAATCGTGCGTTCGACTTTACGATGTCGGTAGGCGGAGGGACGACGAAGACGAGGCTGAGGAAGACGACGACGAAGAAGACCTCGATGCGAGTGACGACGATGGCTCGAATTCTGCGTCCGATGACAATAACGCTGACGGTGAGTTTAAGCCTGTAACAACTGTATTCGATTTTCTTAGATTTTAATTCGATTTTTTTTACGTTCAGCGCTGCTACTTTATATTTAGGTTAGTAAGGTCTAAACTTTTTTATAGTAAATTTTGCAATGATTAGATGGCGACAATGCGGATACTGCGGGGGATGATAACGGTGACGATAACGAGCAGAACGATGGCGAAGACAATGACGACGATGACGAAGGTGGTGACGGAGACGATTCTGCCGATGACAGTGCGGATTACGATCCAAACGTGGACTTGAACGATCTGTCCGATGATTTTTCACTCTCGGACATGGACGATCTTGAAATATTCTTTTCCTGAGGGCTCCGGAGTGAACTTCCGACTAATAATCGGCAGTTGGTCTTCTGGCCCCAAGAAGGAAACGTCGTCAGATGTAATTCTTCGTTTCTCTTCGCGCCCGTCCACGATCAGCCGTACGGATCGTGCGTAATCGTCAAAGGTCGTTTTGCCTCGTCACGGCATTACGATTTTCAAAGTAACCGATAACCTCGCCAGAATCTACGAATTTCAAACTCAACGTTTGCTGCTCTTGCCGATTAACAGGTACTCTTCGCGGTTTCTCAAATACAGTAAAGTGTATAGCAACGGAACGGATGATTATGAAGATATATAAATACGCATAGTAATAGGAATTCAAGTTGGATCGGAAAGCGGGGACTGTACAGTGAAAAAATTGAAAAAAAAAATTTTAAAGGAAACTGGTGGCGCAAGGACCCCCCCTTCGTTTTTCTTTCTTTCGGAAAATGATCGTATGTAACTTTTATGGATCGATTTAATATTTTTTTTCTCGCTCTCGTTTCAGTTTCGCAAGTTTGTTCTCCTTTTGCGTGCGTTGCCCGAGATTCTTATTTTTTTTCCAGTTTTTCCAGCCTTACCAGTTACAATACGCACTGTTTAATTATTAACGGTATCCATGTTCACTGTTGTTTTCCCTTTTCTAAAAACTTTATATCTCCTTTACGTCTTATCTTCTCGTTAGGCTCTCTAGGCTCCCTTTTGTGGAACATCTTGCGAGATTTTTATCTTTTGTGGCCAGGAAAGGTAGACTGACGATATTATAAGAAGAAGGGCAGTTGCGTTTAAGTCCTTAATAATAAAAATACTTGCGGGCAAAGACAGACCGAAGCGATCTTCTCCAGCTTCATGTAAATGAATTCGATATTTGACTTTTTGCTATTGCGCATACACTCTCAAATAGTGCGAAGTATGAAGGATACAAATGGAAACTTTAAATATTATTGTGAGATAAGTGATTACTATTATGATAATTAAATATTAATGTATATGGAATAAAAAATTGTAAAAAGGCCACTCCACCTGTATTCTTGTGTCTGCTTGTGTTATTATATAAAATTTATAAAATTATTGAATTATTTAAGGGAAATCAGAATCGCGTCAGATTAAGCTTGGTTATTCACGGTTATTCAACACAGCTGTGTATACATGCTTGGCTTTTTTGTTGAAGAGGATTCATTCTGTTCTTATCTCGTATATTCGTTTGTGGCTAGGTTGCTGTAATCTATTTATTTTAAAAGTTCTGTAAAATTGCTTAAAAAAAGAAGAATAATCGTATTTTCTTTGTAAAAATTTCGTTTTCATATTGCGCGAAGTCTATAGGTTATGTTGTAAAAAATGATTATGACAAAAAGTGAAAATGTACATGAGAACGTTCTCAAGTTAATTAAGGATATTAATTTTGGGTAAGTTTGTGAAGTTCAATTGTTGAGAAATTATTATTTTAACGCTATCATATTATAATGTAGAGAAATTAAGGGAACGTACGATATAGTCGTTGCTACTGTCTCTGTTCTCAAAGAAATTATAACAAATTCAGAATGGAATACAGCAAAGTGAGTATTTATATTGTTTTTTAATATTGAGACTTTACAGGGTAAGATTTTCATGTTATTTATTTCTAGAAAATTGATGGAGCTGATTACGCTCAATGGAAAGTACCTCATTGCAGCGATTCCATTGGAAGCATCCATTGGCAATATGGTACGCAGAATATTGAAAATAATTAGGGAAGAATATAGATCGGAACTGAAAAATAAAACGGAAGAGGCTGATGCTCAGGAGTCTTTACATAAAATCCTTACTTCGGAGGGTGGTCAGGAAATTGACTTTAATGTGTCTGTGCCATCTCTCAAATCTTCACTTATTGAACACATTAATGAATTTGAAGCAGAGCTAGAAACCTGGTAAATCTGCGGAATATAAATTATATAATATCATGTTTAATAAATATTTAATTACCTTCTTCCACACTTTATTTAGTTCAGAGAACATAACGCAGCAGGCTTCAGAGCACATTCATTCAAATGAAATTATAATGACACTGGGTAGATCGAGACTTGTCGAAGAGTTCTTTAAGAAAGCTGCAGCGACCAGAGAATTTGAAGTGATAATTGCTGAAGGTGCTCCATTTCTTAATGTGTGTATTGCCAATTTTATATGAATTTAATTATCATTTTATAAAAATTTTTAATCGAAACTCTGCTGTTTACTATTGCAGGGGCACGAAATGGCAGTAAATTTAGCAAAGGCTAAAATTAAAACCACATTAATTTCTGACGTAGCAATATTTGCAATGATGTCTCGAGTCAACAAAGTCATCATCGGAACTCATACAGTAATGGCCAATGGTGGTCTAAGAGCTATAACAGGATCGCATACTGTAGCTCAGGCTGCAAAACATTATTCTGTTCCAGTAATGGTTCTTCTACCATTGTACAAGCTGTCGCCTTTATATCTTCGTTCATACGAACAGGATGCATTTAATAGGCATGTTGCACCTATGCATGGTGTTATCGATGGAGCGAATGCTCCATTAATGGAAAAAATTCAGGCCTATAACCCTGTTTTTGATTACGTACCACCAGAACTGGTTACTCTCTTCATATCAAATACGTAAGAAATTTACATATAATTAGCAATCAACTTTTTTCGACCAGAGATTGTTTTACGGAATATGTATTTTTTTCTTCTAGTGGCGGAAATGCTCCCTCTTACATTTACAGATTATTGAGTGAACTTTACCAACTGGAAGATTATGACTTGTAGTTCGAGTAATCCATAAAAAAAGTAAAATCAATTACGTTAATTGTATAACTGTGGAACATGATTTGTTATATTTTGTGTCAAGAGTTTCGTTGTTTTATTGTATCCTTATAAAGATTAATTGATACATATATATAATATCACTGATAAATGCTGTTAAGACTTCTAGTATACGTGTAATAATAGTTTAGCATTAGACATAAGGATTCCAATTACTTCCATCCTCAGGTTGCAGTGAATTTGTTACAAGTAATATCACATCGACAATCCACCATACACCGATACCCCCCAGAGTCAACAATTTCCCAACCGCAGTTCCAGTCTGCCCAAGACAAAACCTGTCCATTCCAAGGAAACCTAGCAGTATACTATAAAGCAAAGTAGTAGCAAAGTAATGACCACTGTATTTTATACAAGGAACACCTTCTCGAAAGAATGATCTAGATCCAAAACATTCTATATCCTGAAGAACGGTACAGGAAACCTTAGTCCTCTCTACATCTTCATATCGTGAGCCCCCAAACTGAAACAGAATATACAATGTTTCATGAAAACAAAGTTTACATAAACTATTCAAAATTCTATAGCCACCTTGACACAACCGTGTCCCATTTCTTCTCTTGCTGTCTTATTCCCTTTATGGTCAACGGGATCCTCACACTCTAGAAACTCTCTAGGCCTGAAGAAATAATTATTGGATAAATAAGTAAGAAATACCAAAAGAACTAATACAATGATTGACGTCTGTCAGTAAAAAAAGAACCTATATTGACACTAACAAAAATTTACACATAACCAAAGGACCAAGTGGTCTGTAAGCTTGGTGAGCTTCCTCACTCTTGTTAGCTGTGGTGAGTACAAGACATGTTCCAAAGCTCCAAAGAAGACAGAGATAAATACTAAATATAAATATTTGACACATCTTAACATGTTACATTGTAAACACGACTATGAATTAAAAAAAACCATTTCTCTACTAAATACTCAGAGCGACTACTCCTACTGATTTCGGAGCAGTGCAAACTTTTGGAGCAACTCAGACTCCATTTTTATTTTCATCCAATCAGCCGCAAGTATTAATATTCTCGACCAATGGGATACGCATATTACTTGTTAGGGAATCATAGTGGGGGAACTAGGACATTGCGTATGGAAAAATTATAGTCAGCGTAGTCCAGTGTAGTCAGTCTTCTACAGGCAGTCAAACATTCCACGTTGTATATAAGAGAACAGTAGAAGTATTATATATACCCTGTAGAAAGTACAGTGGTTAATAGTCTGGAATTCTTCGTTCTGTGCAGTGCTCTTGCGTGTAAGTCTCCTTGCGTTTATGTTTGGAAACATGCGGGAGCGCGAGGAATTCGCCAGAAGATTCCCACCGGGACAACCGAATTATGGACCTTCTTCTAGAGCTTTGGGATTGGACGCCTTGCACGCATTGTGCAAGGAAATTTATCCGGATCAAGGAAATCCATTGACGGTCACGGCCATAGTTAAATACTGGTACGTTTTTTGTTACCAAAAAACATTTCATCGGATCTTTTTCTGGGATTTAGATAATTCAGGAGATAGGTTTAGAGACTAGTGTGAGGTTTGCGGTTAATAGAGCTTTTTAGGATGTGTTTGGAATTTCTTGTTTTGTTCTGACAGAGAAAGAAAAGATGCACGTTGTTTGCTGTTTTTCTGTGGGAATTCTCTATACTTGTACACAGCTATCTTTATTGCATGGATCATCTGTTGGGTTTGCTTATGTTAAGTTAGTTTAGTTTAGAACTTTTTTTCTTTGTTGTTTTCTTAATTTTTGAATGATCTAGAACAATGGCTTACTCAAACTCTGTAATCAGACTAATTGGAATATTCATTGAAAATACAATACTTAATTGTGTGATATAGCTACTTTAAATTGTTTGTTTAATTACTTATGACGAATTGTTTATGCTTGCGGATAAGAATTTTAATAACGCATAAATGAAATTAATTGTGAACAATTATCTGTCTTTTGTAATTCTCATTATTTTACTCATAAGGAGTCATTTATAAATAACATATGCATACATATTATTTTTTATATTTTGGAATACGCAATCAATTTCCTTGTAGTATCTCTTAGTCCGATAGTTATTATAAATTTGAGTAACTCGGCACACATTTCAAAATTAAGAAAATCTATAATTTACAAACATAACGTGTCGTTAACATTTTTATCACAAATCCACTTTTGTATATTCATAATTGAAATTAAGAGTACATTTCTCTCATCAAACATTGTAAAGTTCTTTGTATAAAAAATTATTATTTATCTTTTTATATAGGCTGGGAGGACCCGATCCCTTGGACTACATAAGTATGTACGAGAATCCAGGTTCACCAGAGCTTGGCGTAGTACCACATTGGCATTACGTAAGGTAATCCTTAAAATCATAATTTTTCCTTGTAGCCAATAGGTACATTGAAAGCCATTCAAATGGTCTCTGCTCTGTGTGACATTTTTTCAAAGCTTCCACACCAGTAAGGATTCATTCTGAAAGACATGGATGTCATGCTTTTCATCTTCTTTTTTCTTCCTTTTTTTTCCGGGTAAAAGGGAAGAACCCTGTAGGGCGGTAACGAATGAAAAAAAAAAAACAAGGAGGAAAAAAACGGGAAGTCAGGCATTTATCAGCGTCAGCACGTTTCAAAGTGTGTTACCACGTGCGTGAAAGTTTCACTGCGCACGTGTACGCATGTTCTATGTATTACATACTTGACTATACAGTATACGGTGTATATAAAGGGGTCATATAACACTCATAAACATCCGTAAGGATTGTTTACCAACGAATACACCTATTTATGTTAGAGTATCTAGCGTGGAAGCAATACTAGTAATATTGGCGCATATTAAGACTTAACGTTTGTATATACTTTTTGAAACGAAATTATGAAAAGCAGAAGTTGTTGTTCGTTCAGAAGTAGTGACTATAAGTGGTTAAAATCTGTGCAACTAAACGAGTCGTAAGAGCCAGTTAATTTTTTTTGAAACACCCTGTATCTTGGGTATCCAAGGCAGCTGTTGTAATAGTGCATTCTATATATAGTAGAGTCACTGTATGCAAGGGGATAAAGCTGTTTAAAGCACGGGGTGAGGATTTCGAGCGGAAATAGAACTGCGGGAAGTTCCCTTCTTTGCTCTGTCTGACTCTAAATATAAATTTGTTCATTCACGAAATATCTCCTTTCATCCAATATATATTTTACCAAATGCTCTTTCTCAGACTTTTCGTGGGTTTTTATATTCTGCCATTGACTTACAATATGGGTATGGAATATTGATCTCCTCGGAGTACCTGTTGTGGTGATATAAATAATTGCATCGAGGAAAGTTACAGTTGGGTATCTTTAAGTTTTACTGTTACTGTAACAGCTTAGGTCTGTCGGATCTTCATGGAGATGGGAGATTGCATCCTAAGACTGGTCCAGGTCGTCCCAGTGGATTTGGGTTTGAATTGACATTTCGACTGGCTCGTGAACCTGGAGAAACAACACCACCCACATGGCCTGCTAATGTGATGCAACAATTGGCTAAGTACGTGTTCAATTCTGGTAATATGTTACTGCCAGGGGATCATGTGTCCTGGCATGCTCCGTTGGACAATGGCAATGGTCGTATTACTCAGATGATAATGGGACGGGATCCTCAACTTCCTAGTCCTGTTTCTACTCCCCATGGAGAGGTATGCAAAGCAGAATTACAAATACTCACGAAGTAACATAATTTAGTTGATAAAACCTAAAATCATATTTACTGCTTTGTCGCAGGTGTCCTTTGTACAGATCATTGGTGTCACTTCGGAAGAGCTGCAGGCAGCTCAACACTGGCATGGTTTGGGAGTTGTGAATCTTTTAAAAGGAAGTAGAGCATGTGGATCTTGGTTAGTTACAGACACCAGAAGGATCCATTCCGTAATGGAAGAAGATCCATCGGTAGCTGAAAAAATTCAGAGTGGCATCGAAAGGGAAGGATCGAATCTAAGTGGTGTATCGGCCAAGTGTTGGTTAGTTAAAAATTGATATGAATAATTTAATCGTTAACAAAAATACATATAAATCAATAAAACTCTTACTACGTATCTCTTGATCTGTTATCTTTACCATACAGGTGGGTGCAGATATCCGGTGATAAAAGTACCGAAAAGTACAGAGAAAAGAGAGACGAGTCGGACGACGAGGAAAACGACGTGAAACCATTAATAAAAACTGAAAGATTGTCTCCGTGCGAGCAGGACTCGAATTTCGGTGATGAAAATCACGTAAGGGTTCTTCCTGGTCTTCACCTAACCTTCAATCTCGAGGCTGGAAGCCTCTTACCACTGGCAATAAAGTAAGTCACACGCTCTTAGTAAATATTTATTTCATCATACGAAATTACACTAGCCTTAAGCCCGACTCTCATGAAACACGATCGTGTAATTCAATACGGGACCGTATTTTTATTAATCTTTTCTCTCAGGGGACGAGTAATGCACGGTCGACATTTCACTTTCAAATCCATCCTCTCGCATACTGCGGTCACGATAGTCGCACCATCTGTTACCGGTACTTTGGTTACAAAAGAGAAGCCTTACGCGGTGCAAGGACCTTGGTTACAGGTTCTTTTGCCCGAGGATCTCGCGGACAAGATGGCTCAGGAGTTTCAGATTCTCAGTACTCCCGGTCAGGTAAGTCAAGAAAGGCTTCTCTTCTTCTTTTTTTTCTCGATCCTGACAACCACGTTCGTTATCTCAAATTTGTCAAACTGCAAAAGTCTCGCGAACTTCTTAGGCTTACGAAGGAATCATTACTTTTACAGATCCCACTGCCAAAAACATTCTCGTGGCCCGAACACAAATTGGCCATCACAGTTGTAAATGACTGAAGCAAAACGGAGAAACTCCTTTTAACGCAAAGGGGAAATCCTGATAGACTTGAAATTTGAACAGTGGAGACACACATATTGGTACGTCGTCGAAAGTATTATGTTTATTATTATTTTACAGATGGTAATTTTAGATTTTTTTTTTCTTTTTTCTTTTTTTTTTTTTAACGAAACTTTAACGAATTATTTATTTCTTAACGCGCTCTCTCGCGTACGGTGTCGTCACGCATTAGATTAATTATTTATATATTTTATATTATCAAGAGAGCTAGGATAAAACGTTTCTGCAGGATATTCTAGTATTCTTTAATGTATTATAGCTGACACGCAAATTATCAATACATTTGGTAGTGCAAATTTCTTCGTCATTCGAAATTTCTTTTTTTATTTTACGTTTAAAAATACGCTCGGACAATTTAACGAAAAAGAAACGACTCCTCGGTGGAGGCTGCCGAGATTTATTCTCATTCGGAATTTATTAGACAATTAAATCAATACTTAGATTACTATGACGGATCCAATTTGATGCGTAATGATTATTTTTATATATAGATTTTTATATATATATATATAAACGTATGTACATAACACGGTGTAAATTAAACGTGTAATTGTATTTGATATACCGCTTTACACATTGTTATAAGATAATAAACGTTGTAAATAAATACGAGCACCCCGATAGTAAGATAATTAATTAACGACACAATGAGTTTTGTATATTTTTCAATGGGACAGCGAGCGAATACATAAAATTAAGTCACATTAGTTATAAAAAAATATAATTAGGTTAACTGCTCGGACATCTTAGGATCAATATATTTGATATTTCGTGACAAGGTGAGGTTTAGGGGAGAAAAACCTTGTTTTTTTGTGGAATTCAGAAAATTCATCATCACGATAGGATTATGCGAGAGTTTCTATAATTTTTCGAGATACGCTCGTTCCGTGGCCTCTGTAAATTTTTGGTAAACCACCTGAAGTTGGCGGGGGATGAATAAATCTTTTGTTTACAGACCTTTTTGGCTATGTTCAGGACCATTTTCGTAGCTCCGATCCATAGAAGGACGACGATAGAAATTGACGCAAGATGGTCGAAGCTCACGAATGATATTCCAGTGAAAACTTTAATTGTTCCTTCCATGGCGTTAATTATTATCTGTATGACTTCTGCGGACACGTCACGAAGATAATACGCGCCCTAACGAGCAAGAGGAATAATATTAAGAAATTGAACTGCGGATAATTTTATATGCTACGTATTATTTTAATGACGATAGTCGTGCCGTGGTGCGGTGAATGGATTTGAAAGGTCAGCCTTTTACGATAGGCTATAACATGGGGAAAAATAGGTTCTCTGAACTCTTAACTCCGATATCGTTCGATGACTATTGATTGATAATTTGTGGAAATTTTTTTTACTCGTTCGCCATTGGCCTTACGGATAACGAAGTTTAATTATTATTTTTTAATGAGGACGTGGAATTAAGATATTTGATAAGTGTGGTTACAATTTTAAGTAAAAGTTATATCGTACAGTTGTCGTTGGGAATGTGCGCATTGGTAGGGACGAATTTCTTTACCGACTGTTGGTAACAAATTGGTTGTTTTTTTTTGAACCTTTGAAAGTTTTAAGCTTGCAACGGACTTCATTATTTATAAGATATTTTTGGGATATTAACTTGTCGATGTTATTTTTGGAAAATTTTTTTGAAAAAGTCAAAAATTACCTCGAGGAACCAGTCGCTGTTGATTTTGAGAACGGCTATCCACAAGACTGCCAATATCAGTGCAGAATAGAAATTCGAAGTGTCGTCGCAGTTCAGTGACAGGGAATCCAAAATTTTTCTTACGATTTTCATAGCGTCGAACGACTCGTCGAAATCGACTGTCTGTTCTTCGTCAACACTTGGATCTCCCATTGGCTCCGCTTTTGGATCTTTTTCTTTCTCAAAATAATACTTTCACTCCACGAATCCAAACGACCGACAGACACCGGCAAATTTTGATTTATTTATAAGCTTTTCTAATTTTGCCCGCGACACGCAAACGTTGCCAACCGTGTGATTGTCGCGCGAATAAACGACTATCGGCATTATCAGAGAACATACGTTCTCCGGCATTATTAAATCGAATTGCACGTAGGAGCTGCCAGTTCGTCTTTTTGGCAAAATCACGAAGGTCACTTGGCGCTCCGAAGACGTATAAACTGATACGTAAATTCGTAAATTAAAGTTGGTAATAAAAATTCAAAGTTGACTTTACATAAAAGTAAAAATCAATCGTTAATTGAAAACATGTAATACGTATACTAAAAATATCATCGCTTGCTATCAATGCTTTAGTATATACCTGATTTGCGTAATTCTAAAAACTTTCTTCGATTGCCTTATCAAAATGCACTGTAATCAAACCAGTCGATTAATTTAAACTGAACGCGTCTGCTAAGCGATATTCACGATTATACGTATAAAATACTGTATACTAAAATAATACGGTATTATCGTATGAAACCTAAAACTATGTAAAGTATTTTAAGTGAATCCTAATGTAACGCGTTTGCATGTTGACATGTTTGTTTACCCATTAGTACAGTGTTTCGTATGAGAAAGAAAATTGCGCATTCAGCTATACTGTTAAGCACATAGCGATCTTTGAAAAAATGATTGGTTGGAACACCGTTGTCAAATTAAAATTACAAAAATAATGACGAACCCTGACATCAGATATAGGAGAAAAATCATTGAAAATCGTAGATCTCGTTTGCTTACTGTTAATTATTTTTTTAATTTTTTTGAGAATGGAGATTTGCGACGTTTGCCGTTAAAATCGGGACTCTTCTTACATTGTATATTGCACTTTATCCGAAATTCAAAATGTGCCATTAAGATTAAAACGGCGTCTAATGGTAAAATTCGTTGAAGAAGGCAATACGGTATTTATGTACAATCGTTACGGTAATTATTTTATCAATTAAGCCGATGGCGATAAGAAAAAAGAAAAACTTATACGAATCCCTTATGAGTTTAGCGGAGCGCGCTAATTTCTTTGCGGTCATTGGGTTTCACAATTTTTCTCAAGAAAATCCTCGAGCCTCTCGTAGATGAACTGCCAGAATTGTTGCTGCCAGTAAAAAGGATATGGAATGACGTCGGGACGCGTTGCAGGCGTCGGCGTCGCTACAGGATTGGACGCAGCCACGAACGTATCTGATAACGAAAATGAACGTGGTTGATAATTTGTTTGTAAATTAAATGAAATTCAGTAATTCTAATTTTACTGCCGTCGATCCCATCGATTTAATTGATTAACTGCAATTTTATAATTTTTCTCTTACTTGTCGTTGTAGTAAAATCCACCGCAATGAGACATTCTGATTATTTCCGAATCAGTTGTCAAAGTTCCGCTGTCCAGTGCACACGCTCTTATCGTGAGGGAGCTGCCAGTTTCAGCTGTGCGATTATTTAAAGAAATGTAAAGAGATTGTTTAAATTATAAATTTCCTTCTTTTTTTTAACGTGCTTCGCGACATTGCAAATACAATGTGTGCCTTGTTTGACGTTAAGAGATTAAAAAGGAAAAAATATCGATAAGATAACGAGTGTCACTTTTAATTAATCGTTACACTCGATTGCCGCTGGGTTCGCTTATTAATTTCGTTTCCTTTCAGGAAACCTTTTCGTCCACGCGAATCGCACGAAAGGACGCGCAGCACGCGACTTTCCAAGTCAATCAAGACACGAGCGAAGCACATAAATCTGCGAGCTAAAGGCTAGTTTCCAATACCAAAAACTCCAGCCAGCTTAATACAAGCAGTGGCGGGAAACGGTCCGTCTCGTCCCTTCCGTCCGCCCTGACAAGGAGATTCCAAAAATCCAAGACTCCCGTTATTGTGAAAAGGATCGTCACAGGCTTTATTGTTACCGCCCTCGGAGACGCATTTGAAACAGTCGATGGCTTGTCCTATTTTTTCGAAAAAAATAAGAAACGAAAAAAAAAACCGTTACTCTTTTGAAAATTCAAAATTCCCGCTTACGAGAGGTTACCTGTTTGAATATTAATATGAAGAACGACGACGAAGCCAATCGCTGACAACTTCATGTTGACGCTCTCGTCGGGATGCGATTGTCAGGTAATAACACCTGGTTATTCGTTAATTCTTCGAATATTCTTTTTCGTCAGCTTTCCACTTTTTGGCAGGACGCTACTGTCACCGTGACAGTACTGTATCTCATGACAGAGGACTTCCTAGGCCTCTCAATTTCTTAATTCTGGGTCACGGCGTCCCGACGGAAGCGTCCTCGATGTATCCGGTCAATTACGTTCAGGCTATAAAATCTTGTGCAATATCCGAGAGACGGAATTACGAACGACGTTCCTTGGCCGACGAGGCCGTCGGGCTGCCGACGTTAATACTGAACGTAACGGCACGGCGAAGCTTCGAACGGCCTGTTGTGACTTTACGTTGCCAAGGAGATGCCGTGCGGCGCCGATAAATCCTCCCTTTTGCCCTTGGATCAAAGAATTATCATCGCATTGATCCTTGCCGTGTCCTTCGGGTATTTCGGATCGATAGACCAAATCATCCTGATGATTATATCTGAATTTATTTCTTCGGGATACGCTACTTCCATCCCACTAGTGTCATTGAGTCTGCGATCATCGAAACAGTCACAGTCGGAGAATCAGCGATCGAAAGACTCGTCCAAAAAAATAGTATTTGTTAGGATTTTGATTTTATTTACGCGTAAACAATTTTCAGCGTTACGCCTGCGTGTGCCTGTTCTCACGACTTTGACGAATATTGATCAACAATCCTTTTAAGAAGGTGAGTAAACGTTGTTACTTTCCTTAATAAATTCAGTGTAGTCACGTCTACCTTCTTTTCTAATATCTAGGTTAACTTTGCAGGATATTGTATAGCTGTATCGCGTGATCCTGCCTCGTGATGCAACCTGTTTCACTAGCACAAACTACTCGGAGCACGCAATATCAGGGTGCGTAGAATCACTCGATTACCTCGTCGGTCTGTATTACTTTTCAAAAGTAAAAAAAAAAAAAGCATATTTGTCCGAGCAAAATGTTCGGCGCACTTTTCGGTTTGTACGATCGAAACGCTTCTGTCTTGTACTTATTTATTTCACGAATGATTTTAATATCCCCGTCCAGGCTAGTCGGGAAGTGACTTACGTGGTATCGCAGTCGCATAATACACAAGGTGCGTAATATTAAAAGCTCAAGTGTTTCCCTTTGACACTTTTTAAAGCACGACGAAGCGTCCTGACAAAAGGGCATCGTAACGGCATTCCTCTTTAGCCTTTCCAGTGCGAAAAGGGCGCTGGAAAATTTTTTTTTAGAAAATCCATTAGCGTCAGACGCGCTCGCCTCGTCCTTCCACGAATGAATGCCGTTTATTCGTATCGCAACGCAGTATTTAAAGACCGTTCGAATAATGGCGGTCGGCGCATGCGCGTCACCGTCTCGCGGGCCAATCACCTCTCGCGACTCTTCCGTGGCCGCAGCGTCAGTCCGTGGCGCAGTGTGCGTACGCGTGGACGTGACTTGTGTGTGTTCCGCCGCGTGCGCGCGGGGCTGGTGGGGACTCAGGGGGACATTCTGATTCCGGAGTGGGAGACAGGGTGCCAATGCCGTCGCGTTCGCGCAGCACTGCGGTACGAGATGCAAGATATTCTGTAAAAATGACCGTGTTTTTCGCGCACCCATGCCCCCGTTTTTTCACGTGAGAAACCGCGTGTTCCAACCTCTTTGAGAATTGGCAGCCAACGCGGATATCTTTAAGGGGCGCCTTGACGATGGGCCAGTCCTCGAGCAACACCGGTCACAGCGGTGAGTTATTAGCGACTGCTACTCCTTTTTATTACTGTTTTCTTATTGTTTTTTTTTTTTATTGCATGACTTTTGTCCCCTGTCTATGGTGAAGTTCAGTCGTGCCGGCTTTCGTGTCTCCTTTCTCACTTGGCATCTCTCTTTGGGGGCTTTTGTATTCTCACTTTCCTTACGGTTCCGCAACTCGTAATTTGCTCTTCAGGATTTTTCATGGACAGGTTGACATGTGTCAAGTTCACCTTTTCAGCTGGTCATGATTTTAGGGTCTTTTCGAGGGGATGCGATTGGGATTTTGATATTTTCATTTTGTGTGTCGGCTGTCGTTTCGTGGGTTTCGATGTGAGATTGTCATAGGTTTACTGTGTTTTTCGAGTTACGTCGAGACTTTGAGGTTAGGTTCACTTCTTACTTGCTCGGTCGAGAAATCTTTTTTCTTGGGTTTCTTCAATTTTTACCTGGACACTGTTCTTTGTCTTTAGGTTCGTTGGCAAATGTTTACGTTTTTTTTTTTGGATAAATTTTGATATACACGGTAAATTTTCTTATTTTTCCTCGTGATACAGTTATCTGCAGAGGTTCTTATCTGATGGTGCTGTTTCCTTAGATCATTTAGCAGGACTTTATTAATATTTCTTCGGGTCTCGATGATATTTGTGTATCGTTGAGTCAATGACGTTTCATTTTTATATTCTTTGACTATTCTAAGTGTTGTGTCTTAAGAGGTTATGTTCGAGTGCTGCTTCGCAATGATTCAGCGACCGAGATTTGATTACCGAGCACGGGCAATGTTTATTCTGGTTGAAATACCAAACAGCCCTTATCCCGGCTGGTATTTTTTGTTTGCTTGGCAGTTTTGCGCCTCATTCGGAACCTTCGTGAGCATTGGTGCCTTCGATTGTACATTTTCCTGTTTTACCCTCCGCGCATTCCCTCGAGCCAGTACCGACCGTCGGTAAAGTAGAGTCCGCGCATTTCCCTCGTAGAAAACAAAGCCTCCTTCCCTTCTGTCGAATCCACATGTTCCCGGCGCATAAGGCGCGTCGATACGATGGCAGCAAAACAGTTTTCAGATATAAAGTTACCCACTACGCACTAAAAGCAGTGATTGATTGTATCCTTCAGTACGAATATTCATTATCAACAAATCAAATGTCTGCCCGTCAATTCTACGTACAGAACCGAAGGATGAATACTAGCCCGCGGTGTTCATAAATCACTCGTGTATATTGATCCTAAAAAAAAAAAAAAATTTACAACGTGCACGAAACTTTTATTATCTCACAAATCTGAGTTCTGGTCAGCGCAAGTGGTCAGCAAATGTCATCCCACCGGTAATAGTAAGATATCCCAAAAAAAAATCCCTAATTATTCAGAACCACGTACCAATTGTCCATTACATGACAAAGAAACAAAACATTGCCAAACCGTCGAAATTCGCGTCTGTCTCGCACGTGGTCACACGGTATAACAAGAGAGACACGTATTCTCTCCAGAAGGTACAAATTCTTACCTGAGATTTCGACCTTTACCGCATTCGCAACGATTGCATACGCGTCATTTAGTGCGGTCGTCTCGTCTTCGCATCTGTCGAAGTGTCTTCGTGGGTTCTCAAATTCGCTGCAAAAAGTCCACTCTTGTAAATACAGCTTCCAGACATTTCGCCAGCGACGCTCGACAAGACCGACGCATTCGAATCGTCCCGTCTCGTCCAGCAGATCTCACGTGTTTTCAAACGACCAGGACATAACCTCGTTCGACGCGAGGGAGCTAGTGCGCATGCGCGCAGAGTCCCAACGGTCTTTTCTCGTAAGTTTTCACTCTTTTTGAGAACACACGGTCCATTCCGTTTTCGGTAAGGTCGATGGATCTCGTTAGGTCGAAGGCCTGCAAGATGGCACGAACCACAGTCCTCCTCGTACTATAGCATAACGACCACAGCTATGCCGTTCGCCATGGTAGTCGTAGCCTAAGCATGGGCCGCAGATGTTATTGTCATATGGCAGACAGCACCGAAAATTTCGCCTGCTTAACCGCGATTGAACGTTCGCACGCACTTTACTCTCCGAGTCTGTCTTATCCTTTTTTTTTTCTTTTTTTTTTTATTATCCGTCATTGTACGTATCGTCATTTTTCTCTTGGTCCTTCTCGAATTTTCGTCTCTACGTAAGAGACTGTTATTGCGCGTCGCGAGACCGCCGAGTCTCTTTGCGCCTTGTTTCTTGTTGCGCTGCTGCAGTTGGGAAAAAAAAAAATTAACACGTGTTACTCGGTACCCTGAGGTGATAAGTTTTTGCACGGACGGCAGAGTGAATGAAATTTGTATTTTTTTTTTTTTTATCAGTCGAACTCTTCGGCCGCGTCTTCTTCCTTGGTTGGATTCTCGTGACGCTTTAGTTCGCTTCCGCGTCGCCAGGGAATCCCACGAATCGTTTAACGATAAAATTTATTCCGTCGACGGGAAGTCGCGGACTGTCTACGGCTTCTTGCATGACGGCAGGGCAGCGACCCAGTTCTCATATGTATTTATACCAGAACGTGCCAAGTCGCGATGCGACTGCGTCGGTCACTTCGGGTTTCCTGCTCGATGCCGAATGCGATCCTGGACGCGCTGCTGTCTGCGTTTTCGTTTACGTCGCGAGGCGCCTCGCGGGATATGGAAAATAAAAGTGAACGAAAGGAAAAGGACGAAAACGTAGAGAGGTGCTCGATGGGCTTGCCGATAGGCAAGGTATGAGGGAGAGAGAGAGAGAGGGAGGGAGAGAGTGGGAGCAGACAAACTGAGACTTAGGGAGACGCATAGAGAGTGGGAGAGAGAAAGAAAGAGAGAGAGAGAGAGAGAGAGAGAGAGATTTGGCATGCTAGGAAAATAAAAGGACTAAACTCATAGTCTGTCTCGTGACGCACGAGACTCGCGCGAGGAGAAACTAGGAGAAAATTAGACTCTAGAGGGACGAGATTAGCATGGAAATGCTCGCTGAAGGGTGCGCCACTGTCGCCAACTTGTAAACGACAAATTTACTACAATATTTCAATTGCTTTTGACTTTTCGTTTATATGAAATGTATATATATATATATATTCGACGTGGGGTAATTTCGAGATTAGGATTGACTTTGGTATATTTTCTGTCTAATTCTTGTTTCGTCCAGTGACTTATTTTTGAATGGACTTTTTGAAAATTTTAATTTTTTCCCCCTAAATCCAAAAAAAAAAAAAACACTTCTCTACTGCTTGACAGGTATCAGCTGATCCCACCGAGTCCTCTGAGAATTGCAACTTTTAGGTGCCCTTTACGATCCTCAACCTTTAAAGGACTTTAAAGGATCTTTGTCGAGATTTCAGGTCCTTTTCAAGGATGCTGGGAAAGTGCGGAGATTTAAAGTCCTTCCCTTCGCCCACCTCTCCTCCCTCCCTCCCGTATTATCTTTCGTTACGTCTCGTTGCGTCACCCTGCGTCTACGGAAGATCGCATTGTGCAATCCACACGGGTAGATGGACCACAGCTTCTTTGAAGCTCCCTGAGCCATTCTACGTGGGTCAGGTAGATGCGCAGCTACAGGTAGTTTCAAGATAAATAATCACCCGAGCGGAGCGCGACCCGCGGTCTTTGGTCAAAATTTTGCACTTTGCCGAACGCACGCGAGAGGGAACAAAAAAAGAAGTGCGCCTGTGCATACGATCGTAAAAGAAAATGGCCGCGTTAACCGGGAACGTTAATGGCCGAACGTGATCATAATCGTGGCTAAATACACTATCGCGGGGGCCTTTTTATTTTTAGGCCAGTGTAAACCCGGCTGTAAACCATTTTGCACGGGGAGGCGCGGCGGGGCTGTAATGGCCATCGGGTTTGCCAAACATTATGCGTTACACACGGGAAATTGATTTTACTCGTACTTCTACGGGCGCGTTTCGAAGTTACGACCGGTTTACTCGAGTCAAATTTTTTTTTTTTCTTTTTTTTTTCTCTTTTCTTTAGGGACTGTTTTTCTTGTTCCCTCTCTCGAGGCGCTTCGGCGTCGGCTTAAATGTGGAAACTGTGGCGGGTCAATTTTTCAAAATTTGTTACACCTTCCTGGCCCGCGCGACTGTGCAATCTTTGGCCCAGCCTAGACTCTCTCGCACGTCAATCGGCTATATATAATACGCCACATACGTATCCACCTTGTAACATATGTAAACCCGGCGACTATATGCTCCCATGTAAATATGCAACGCCAGTCCACATATAAGCTGCGAATTGGGTTACTGGTCTGACGGTTGTGCCCTATGGGTTTTACGGCTTCGGAATTTGAAAATTTCGAGGATTTTTGGTGAAACGGCAAAATAAAAAAAATTGCCGAATCGGATGAAACAATTTTTTGATAGATTCCGCGTAATTACAAAAAAAAAAAAATCAGAATATTGGAAAATACATTTTTCGATACACCTGGGATTCGTGATTTTTGGAAGAAAAAAAAAAAAGTAATCTATTGGTCACTCGGGGGAAAAATTTTTTTTTTCACCGCTCTCATCGCTCTATTAATTTTTTGGAAATGCCCCCCCCCCCCGCCACCCTCCCCCACGTCGTTCGTAAATCGACCGCGAGAATCCCGATCGCACCGAATGAAATTCCGCGGGTACTAAAATAGGCGCGACCGCGGTCTATATTTCTTTTCTTCGTTCCAGAAATAAGTGCGCGCATAACACAATGCACCTGGCCGATGACTAATTTGGGAATACGTCTTACACGTTGCACGGGAATCAAGTGGGAAAGTACGCGGATGCCGGATTGCACTTTTTTTTGTTCTATACTTTTTTTTAGGGTTATTTAAAAAATTTTTTTTTTTTTAACGTACCAAATCACCAATCGGTAAGGAAAATACTTAAACGCCCGTGAAATCTGAGCGCAAGCATCGGTTCGTACGGTGATCGTCGAAGAAAAAAAAATTTGAATTTTTTTTCGTTGAAAAAAAAAATGTTTTTTTTTTCCCCCAAAAATTTTGAATTTTTCAAAAATCAAAAACACGGGCTTTCGCGTAACGCGAACTACACGGGGAGATTAAAAGCGGCGCGTTTAATTCGTCTCGGAGTCCAAGCGGCGTCTATTCCGGTTTCGTTTGGGTTGCAACACGTAGTCCCAAAGTGTGAACACCATGCTGTATTCTTACCCCGCGAAAGAGAAAAAGGCTTCGTCGGGGAGGGCGGGGGAGCTCGTGATGAGGGGGGAGGCGGGAGGGGGGTCGGGGGGAGAAAAAAGGGGGAAAAAATCGGCCGATGACGTCAATTGGAAAAGGTTCCGACGACTCCGACGTACCGTGTCGAGTGCCACACTGGTCTACGTCGACGGTCAATCTTAAAGGTGTCCTCACGCCGAATTTGCAGTCGGAAGACTTGAAGCTTGGCATTTTGTTACGAGGATAATATTTGTTTGCGTCGACGACGTTCGAAAAGCCCGCCAAAATTTGCCCGTGGAAATTCAAATAATTATTGTTGCCGCTTTGCATTTTTTTTCTCTTTTTGATTTTTCTCACAAATTTTTTCGTCCTTGTGCCCTTTTTTTTTAATGAGCGATTTTTTGCGACTTCACACAGTGCTTGTGGGTCATTGGTGACTCTTCTGGGGGGTGGAATAGTTAAAATGAAAAATTGTCGTAATATTGGATTTTTGGATTTTATTTATTTTTTTTTTGAATGACACCTAAGACTCTCTGGGTATTAGATTCGAATTGGCCGGCCATCAGAGTATCGTGGCTATTTGCACCCCTGCTGGGTAAATTTACGTCGAGCTAATTTAGATTCTCTTTAAATGTCTCTACCGCGAGTCTGGTTGTGTTTCTTTTTTGCTTCTGTCGTTTTTTTTCATTGCTTTTTCTTTTTTTTTCGTCATCTCCCTTCGGTCTGCTTTTTCTATTTTTGTTTTCCTCTCTCAAACGCCGGGGCTTTTTCAAAAATATCCCCACGACGGACACTAGGTAAAGTGGGATGCGATATTTTGAGAAATTTTTTTTTTTTCCGATTTCAAAATCTATAACACCCGTGGTTCTGCGTATCGTAGGCACTGTGTACACTTTGTCATGTCACCTCGACCCTTTGCTCGTAGGGCTGCAAAGACTTGAAAAAGAATTTTGAAAAGAAAAAAAAAAAAAATCAAAAAAATCAAAAAGGGTCTACCAAACGATGACTCTGCAAATTTCGCTTTATTTTTCCTGGACAATTAATAAAACCACCCTCTTCGCTTTAGTCACTAATTAAGGGCGGCTGCACAGTTTTCAGGGCCGTACCAACACAGGTTCACGAACTTATGAGGGGGTTGATACGTCATGCGTATGCTGTGTGGGATTTGTGGCAAATGAAAAAAAAAAAAATATTTTTTAACCTCCAATGCAAGGGTGGAGAAAAAAGTATAAAAAGAATTTCAAAAAAAAAAAACGAAAGAAACACAGCGTCTCGTCCCCTTGATCATTACAGGGAATTTTAACCCTCATTAGAACAGTACAAGTCCTCAAGAGGGGTGGCTGCGGCCACCGCAATTACAAGAACCTCCACCCACCCCTGTCCCAGGGCCGCCATACTAAAACACCAAAGTTTCCTTCTACCCTACGTCATTGCTCCATATTAACCCCTGTCGCATTTCATCCCTTACCGAGGCCCGATTTCAGGGGCAACTTGTGGACGTTAAAAAAAAAAAAATTACACACGTATACAGAGGGGGTGGAAAAAAAATTTTTGGAGACTAAAATAAAACAAAAATCGTCCGTAGTATTACGAATTCTTTTTTGGGGTAGTTTTTTTTTCTCTCCCTCCTTTCGACCGTTTCGCAGCTACAATTCTTTTGGCTGTTACTACTTTTTTTTTTATACCCCCATAACAACCCCTTTCGCAAAGGGGTTTAATATGTACTGGGGGACAAGTCGAGCATTCGAAACGTCATAATTCATCCAATCAGCGTTGGGAAGCTGTACACTTGTTCGCGAATATGTTATGGGAATTGAATGGCGAAAAAATTTTTTTTTTTCGGTATTAACCATTAATAAAAATTGTATTAGGAGTCAATTAATTTTTTTTTTCGGATGATTTTCAATTTCGAAAAAGAATTTTCACTATTATTTACCTGGACCGATCAATGAGATTTCTATGAAAAATTTCATAGACTCGCCCCTCGCCATTTTCTCTAACGAGATCTCAGGGGTGGATTTGTTAATGAGATTTTACGAAAAAGCGTCACAGTCCGTAAGGGGTGTACGATAACCCAAGGACGAAGGGCTCGCATTTTATCACAAGGACGAAGGGTTGCAGCAGCCCGCTTAACGCAGGCAAACGTCTGCCCGAAGGGAAATAGCATTGGGGGAGCATTTAACCCCTCGTCGTGTCTCTTAAAGGGTTGAGCCGAGATCCGCCACCCCCATGCTTTTCCCATTGATACTTTCTTTGAATCCAACAGTGCGTCACCCCGTAAGTAACGCGAGCTCCGAGCTTAAACAGCAACCCCCATAAGGGGGTAGAAATTTTTTTTAAATCCAAAAAAACAGCCCTTCGATACCAACCCTTCCGCAACGCTGGATCTTTAGGTAATTTTTGCTTTTGCGCAATTATATAAATTTTCTTTAAATTAAAATAATAATAATTATGGGCGACAAGATCCCTTTGAAATTTTTTCTTAAAAACATCCCCTAAAGTATCACGTGCTCGACATACGTATATTTGCCTAATGTGATACGCGTCGTGTATTTGTATTTCAATTGGTCAGCACGATTTGAAAAATTGATAAGGGTGTCAAAATAAAAATAGGGGGGGTGGAATATTTAAATATAATTATACTCGTGCGATATTGTATTTAATAAATATCGTTTCGCGTGATTATATCGAATTATTTTCAACCCTCGTTTCAACCCTTTGAAAAAATCGTATATAACTTGAAGGACCCATGCAAATTATATCTGAGTTTCTTTGGGTTCCGAGTTCTCTTTTGAATTTCTATTGGGGTGGAGGAGGGGGGGGGGGCATTGAAAGCCGTATTGGATTTCGTGAGATAATCATAACAATAATGGGTATTCGAGTTATCCTGTGCTTTAGGTGTATAGCTATACGATGTATAGATATAGTCGCGAGGCATAAGGCAGCGATCAAGGGGTTGCTGGATCGAGGCTTTGAATTCTAAAGGGTTAAGGGATGCAAATAAGAAGCCGGCGGTCTGTGGTCCGTAGGGCCGAGAGAAAGTGAGGGAAAGCGAGAGAGAAAAAGAAAAGAGAAAAAAAATTTTTTTGACAAAAGGGGTGAATATATTTCAGTTCGTCAATTGATTTTTTTTTCTCTCTTTTTCGTTCTACCTGATTTCTGCCACCAGATGGCCGAGCGTCGCACCCGTGCGATTTCGAGTGTATTTTTCAACCCTTTTTAAAATTTTTCAAACCCTTTCGGATACCTCGAGCCTTTCGTTCACGACGATCATCCCTTAACTCGGCTCATCCCTTTGGTAGGGGGTGAGCGGGCGAATATTAACAAATGAGGGGTCGCTCCTTAAGCTCCTTGGGTACTCGGTTAACTTTTTGGGGTGTTTCAGGTAAAAACAATGCTCGCGAATTATAATTATAAAAGGTCTTTCGATCGAGATTATATACCGTCACGTGCGTTTAAATTTGGGAAAAGACAATTTTATTTATTTATTTTTTATAAAAATTATTTTTTTTTTAAATCGTCGAGGGTCGTTTTTCAAAAAAATTACTTACGCAATAATTTCCGTGTCATCGAAGACCAGGTCGTTAGGCATGCATAATGACCTGTGACAGGACTATACGAATAATTGGTATAAAAAATCTACAGGGTGATTCGTAAGTATAGATAAGATTCATATTCGACCGTGAGTAAATGATTTAAATTTATTCACCAACATCCCTGAGAATTTGGACTTTGGTCCGAACTTGGCTTCAATTATATTTTTAACCTCGTTGGTCAGCTTAATTACAATTAATTACAATTAATTACAATTAATTACAATTAATGATCATACCCCGAATCGATAGCTACACGTGAATCACCCTGTATATATATACACAAGGTGAGAACAAAAACCCAGCCACTCCCAACCAAGGTGATCAGGAGCGACACGCGCCTTGCAGTGCCTGTCGCGTGGCCGAGTCCCTCCTTCTCTTTCTTCTTCCCTTCGACTCTTACCTCCTCTCTCTCTCTCTCTCTCTCTCTCTCTCTCTCTCTCTCTCTCTCTCTCTCTTTCTCTCTCCTGCTCTCATTCCTCCTCCTCGCTCCAACGTGAGATTTCTCTCTCTGTCTCTTTTCTCTCTCGGTCGAGTCCAGACGCACGTAGGGAGTCCGCGTGCTGTCGGATAGGAACGAGAGAGAGAGAGAGAGAGAGGGACGATGCCCATCGGGCTGGTGACAGAGCGAGAGGAGAACAGGACCAGGAGGAGAGGGATGGCAGGGGAAGTAGAAAAGAGAGGAAGCATAAAACCGGGATAAGTCGCCACCTGCCACGAAAAGGCAGATGTGCGCTGGTCGCGACGGACGCCGTAAAATTGCCTCCCGGTTATGGCGAACGCGACGGGACCTCTTCCCTTAGTATCATCAATTCATCCCGGAAATCGATTAGACGATATCAGGTATGACGCGTCCACGATTTTATTTACCGTCGCGTCGATCGTGCCCGTGTCTCTTTTTTTTTCGGGGGTCCTTTGGAATTTTGGGATCGATTTTTCGAGTTTGATGATTTTTTTGGGGGATTTTTTTTTTTTCATTTTTGGGAGGGGAAATTCAGGGGGGGATATATACCATCAGGGATGTAAGACGCGTAAGGGGTATTGCACGTGGTTTCAGAATGTATCGGGAGCTAATCGGGTACTTCTTACGCGGTGCTATGGGGAATATGGGAAAACATTGGTGGACCAAGGGAGCAGGAAGAGGAGGGTCCCGATCTGAGGCTGTTACCAAGTGAACTTATTAGGGGCGGTGGATCTGGAGGCCCTTGGACAGATGTCGAGGATCTCTTGGGCAAGGGCACCATTGCCTTGGGAGCAGGGGGGCCACGCGCCGTCGTGGTGCTGGGGCTCCTGTTCCACTGGGCACTACCCCCATGCCGAAATTTACTAGTGGGGATAACCATGGGGTTTTGGACGACTCTTGAGACGATCCTTTAAAGAAATTCGAGCAATGAACCTTCAAAGTGCCTCCGATCCCATTGTCTTTAGGTACGGTTGTTCCCTCTTTTCTTTGGATTTTTATTTATTATTGTTTATAATTTATTTGTTGTCTTGCGCGGGGGGCATTGCTACGGATTTAGTTGGAATATTGAAAACTTCCGGGAAAATTTTTTTTTTTTGAAAATTATGTATTTTGGAAAAAATTTTTTTTTTCTTTTCAAGGGTTTTGGAAATTTTTGAAAAATTTTCTTTTCTTCGTTCTTTCGTCGGTAGTGCCTCTGTACCGTTTGATGTACTGAAAAAAAAAAAAGTAACAGGATCGCCAAAGAGCGTCGATAATTTTTTTCGATAAAAACCTGCCGAGCCCATCGAACAACCGTATGGTCCCGTTCTTTACCAGCTGACACCACTTCGCCGCTGCACGTGGCCATTTTTTTTCTCTTCTCTTTTTTTTTCCAAAAAGAAGAGAACTCACCTTCGCCTTCCCTCTTACCGCACGTTCGTTCCTCTTTCCGGCTTCGTCTTCTTCCGTTCTTTCTCCTCTGTACTCCGTATCCCCGTGCTCCTCTTTAATGACTCTGTTTTGATGAATTTCACGAGCGGCGCACTCGCGCCACGTCCGATCTTCGCGATAGGCGAGATTAATTGGCATTCTCGACGATTAATCCACGTCGTTCCTGCGGATCTTTTTGGTTCTTGCATTCGGAGGGAATTTTTTTTTTTTTTTTTTTTCCAAAATTCACAACAGACGAGTCACGTGGCAGAGCCGATTAATAATCCTCCCCCTTTACATACCGATACTCCATTTGGCTGTGTACGTCCAGTCGTTTTGTACATGAAAAAAAAATTTCCAAAAATCAAGATAAATTTTTTTTTCAGGATTGTGCCTCATTTTTATTTTTCACATTTTTCTATATATACATTCCAATTTTTTTTGGGTCATTTTCGATTATCACTGTCATTCTACCCTCTGTACCTTTTTTATACGTTTTTTTTTCCTTCGCCATTAATTTATCCTGGGACACGTGGGGGACACGTACTCCTCACGTGTCCCAGTTCGAGCTGCAGCCACTCGAGGGTAACGAATGTCCACGAGAGAAGTGACCATTTGTCGACAGAGCATACACAGAGAATTGGTCCATTTGTCCACGAAATCGTAAACAATCGATGAACAATCGAACCTTAACGATCGGTTCATTGTCCGTACTGACCAATGGTCACTTCAGTTTACGTTTACACGAAAACGCGTACAGTAACAGTCCCGGGATTCATCAGGGTAGCCAACTGCCTCCCTATAATCGCTACATCGACATACCACCATTATTATTATTTACCCCAAAACCAAAAAAAAAAAAAATCCATTTTCGCAAAAGTAAAAAAAAATCTGTCAATCACCCAGCATCAGTATCGCATTCAGGGAACTCCACCGTATCTCAAATTTGGCCCTCTGGATATTTTGTAAAAAAATTTTTTCATTCAAATTCAAAAAATTTAATAAAAATTTCATAAAATTCTCAGCATCCCCGAACGCTTCTGCGGCGTTTTGAAATTTTTTATTTTTTATTACCCGCACCGAGCGGAACTGGTGTCTCCGGCCGTCTAAGGGTAGCGACAGCTACTGCCAGTCCCTCCTTCCCGCCCACCCTATAGATATACACCGTCTCGTGTACAGACGGACGCGCGGGGGATGAAGAAAAAGAAATGTCGACGTTCCACGTCGAGTAATAAAGTGGGTGAGTTTAATGAATGGGATATGTTGTGAGTGGTTCGGTTTAGTATTGTCGATCGAACAATGGCGTCTGGCTCGCACGCCGAGTCGCGGAACTAAGGAGGCAGCTGACATTCACTGACTGCCAGAGAAGGCACCTCCGCTTGGCAACAACCACGGACTTACCTACCTCTACTGGGCAGCCCGTATCCCTACCGAGCCTCGTCTTACTCTCTCGAGTATACAGGGTGTCTTGAAACAATCTATAGTCACGTATACTCCGTAAAATTATTTCGGCTTGTGAGATTTTCGGAGGTATTTTTTATTTTCTTTTACTTATACGCGGTTTGCTCGATGTATTCTACCATTGGAGATTCGTGAAATGTTTTTGGTGGGCGTTTATATTTTTTTTTTCAAAAAAATTTTTTTTGGGAATTTATATCATTTTGAAAGATTACAAAATTTTTTTTTACCCATATGGAGTGCGGCGTTCTTGAAGAACAGGGGCGCGGGGATTTTAAGAACACAAGTGCCTGGAGCGATTTTTTTTACCATGGGATAATTTTAGGCTCTTTCGCTTAGCCTGGTGCAACCGTAATAGGCACGTGGCACTGCGCGGGAAATAGGCTTTTCCGCTACCCTTAGTTTTGTCTTCTCTTTTTTGACCTTTTTCTTTTTCTCTTATTCGCTCTTCCTTTTTCTCCTTTACTGTTTGACTAGCACGAGGAGCAGTTTTCTCAATGAAGATCAGACCGAGAAATTCGATAGGGTGAAGTTAGGGGCTAACGGATATTTATACATTAACAGATATCCAATCGGGATGAATCCCTTTGTGTATCCAGACTCAGTGTAAATACATATGGATACTTTTCTTGGTGCATCCCTTATTTTTTTGGACTCTTCCTAAAATACAGTTTCGATATACTCGAAGGAATTTTGAATTTTTATTATTTTCGAAGATCGAGGGTTGTTTTTGAATTTTGAAATTTTCTTCCAAAAAAAAAAAAAACTTTTCATTATTCAACATTTTGATGGACCCTTTGTCGAGTAGGGGGATGCTTCGCTGCATACTCGCGTGTGCTCGGCTAAATTCTACGTAGGAGCCGTAATTTAATTCAATGGGAGTGCAAATACATTAGAGCCCCTGACACATCCCAAGTGCATCTGCATGTCGTCGCGGAGTAGTGCAGCTGCATTGGCATCCAGGGAATGTGCATCGGAAATCAATGGGGTCCAACCCGGAATCTATTGACGGTACAGTATCGGAATCGGTACACCTGGGCTTTACCCCATACGCATACCCCATGGACATGTACCCCATATCGACACCTGGATAACACATGCCTGTGGCTTCTCACGTGTGTCCATATATATATACATATGCCTATACATATATGCATTTATCAATCTGAACACTGAACGCACGTGAAATGCACTGAGGTCAGTGTCGCCAACGTAACGAGGAATAAAAAAAATTTTTCGAAAAATCTTTCTATACTTTTATCGAAAATGCAAAAAAAAAGCAGTGGCGGACTCGAAATCGTTTTCCTTATCTATAAAAAAAGTTTGATCGCGCTTAAAAGCGTAACGAGTACTTTTGAAAATTTTCACTGGACCATTAACGGACTCTGAGTAGTATTTTCAAAAAATTGTATAAAAATTTTTCAAAATCAGGACTCCAGCCAGTCATCACGGGGATTTATAATGGGCACATAAATTCCAGTTCACCTGGTTATACATAGCGATGCAACATGCACGAAGGGGGGGCCCCCTAAAAGGGACCCCCTTTCCCTCGGCCCTGTAAAAAAATTTTTGGTATCCTCTCACCTGGATCATTTTCATGCCGAGGCGAGGGGCTGGCATTTATTCAAGGGATGAGAGGCGGTACTGAATATGGAGGGGGGGGGGGGGACCGGAATGAAATTTTGCAAAAGGGAAACAAAAAGGGTACAACGGAGGGGGGTGCAGCGGGTACGTGCTTAGGATCGTCCTGGCACCTTTTTCCCTATTGTATTATTCAAATGGGAACTTTTGAAGCGGGGGGGCCAGAGGGATGCATTCCGACACTGGCAGTAAAATTGACCCTTATTTTTCGGGCCCCCTCCTGCCCCCCTTTTCTCCATCCCTTCCAGATGTTTTTCTGCATCAATTGGATCCTCCTGTTTGTCGCCCCCCTTTGCCCCCTTGCAGACAGCCTGTTGCACGTGGCATTGAATTGAAGGGGGGACAAGGGCCCCTTCATTGGGGTCCATAGCCGTACTAAATTTTTCTCAAAATTTTGTCTGCTTTTTTTTGGGCCTTAGGAATTTTTGAAAATTATCGAAATTCACGTTTTGTCAATTTACCACGTGTCTCGTGCGTATTTTTTATGTTCAATATTTGATGAAATTTTTTTTTTCTTTTTTTTTTACAGGTAAGTCCACACCGAATCATTCGACGCATGACTTATCTTCATCGGCGAGAGTAAGTGTGAACGCAGCTTTATATCCTCGCGACATTAAAAAAAGCACGTCCGTACAAATGACTGTGTTAAACGGCACTGTGTCTCTTGGAAAGAATAAATGACTCTGCTTGAGTAAATCGAGCCAGGAAGTCGTCATTGAAGTCAATGACTCGAGTCGTGAATTCTAACGCGGCGGCAATAGGGACTTGGGATCGGTGCGGAGGCAAGATAAAGAAAGGAAGAAAAAAAAAATAAAGAAAAATAAAACCCATACAAAACGTCAAAGCAAGCAGGAGTCATTATTGACTCGCGTGACACGTGCCAGCCACGTGCCCCACGTACGTACGAGGTATCCTTCTCTTTTGTATTTATCTTGCTCTTTGCTCTTTTTTTTTTCATCGATTTTATTCTTCTTCACGACACACAGTGTAAGGCTGTGACTAATAATTCAATGACTCCAGTGAAGAGTCCATTTATTTTCATGACTTTTAACGTGGAGCAATATATTATTATTTTTTCCAAATTTTTATTATCTTGATTTTTTTTTTTACTCACAGTCATTCTTGAATTGACCACTCGTAACGAGATACTCTGATATTTTGGTAATGACTCATCGAACTCGACGATTGAATCGTCACGATTTTATAATGAATTTTGTTTAATTGCTTTTTGTTTCGTCGTGGCAGCTGCCTTGTAGGTATTACGGCGCAAGCTGCTCAACCGGCCTTATAAATAGCTTGCGAGTACGTTACGTGTAATTTTTTTTTAAATTGACTCAAAAAAGTGAAAATGACGATTACGATTAATAAAATAAAAAAAAAAATAAGCAAAATTAGAAATATCTTGATTTAAAAAAAATTTATTCAAACGACATCCGACCGACAATTCGATCCGATAAGAATTTATTATACGCTTGGTTGGGACAAGAAATGCGAATTGCGTAAAGGTACGTTCACATTGGTAATAATTAAGTGTCAATTATCCCGTGCCCGCGTGCATATTTATCACGCGCTTATAAAGGGGAGAGTCTTATTTCAATTTTCAAAGATCGAGTATCTCGATTTTTTTTTGAGATCAATTTTCTTTCTCTTTTTTTTTTCTTCCCTTTACATCAGTGCCAGTCATCTCACGGTATGCACGTTAGTCATTATCTTGCTCTTCATCTCCAGTCTCGTATTCATCTTCGTTTGGTTGCGGCAGCTGCGTACGTCGGCAGTGGACAATTTTTGGTAGTGAAAACAGAAGGTTGAACGGAGAAACGAAATAGCGGACAGACAGAAGAGCGAGAGAGAAAGGAATAGGTCAGTGGGTAGTGAAGGCAAGGAAGGTTCTTAGTTAGTGAAAAAAGGGCAAAAAATAAATTCAAAAAACCGAATGAAAATCAATAAAATTGTCAGTGCATCCCGTTCGACGAAATCCTCCGGGGAAAGTTGCCAATTAAGATTACGTCGATTAATTAGGTCGTTTAATTTATCTTTTACGTATTCGATACACGGGACATCGTGGTGCATTAAGTCTATAGATACCCCGTAGGAAATACGTAAATAAAATTGTTTGACGTTTTAAACGTCAAACATTGTTTATCATTGCTCATACGTCTCGGTTTTGGAATTTATTTTATTTTTTTTCTTTCTTATCACCACCCCAGCTCCTAGTTTCTCCGATGTCTCATTGTTCTAATTCTCGGTGAATATCGATCGCAACCCGACACGCATTCCTCTTGGCATTTATTTCTTGCGTAACGGGACAATAATCCGGACACCCGATATAAAAGAAAAATCGTGTACCGTATAAAGAGCGGAGTTCGTTTGGTATCTTTAAAATTCGTCGTATTCCGTGTTATTGATTTTTTGTATTTTTATTGTACGCGAAGATATTTTGAAAAAATATTAATAAAGGTACAGTCACTTCAAAGAGCTACTGAGCTTTCGTATTAAATTCGTATCGTTGAAAACGTTTAACGGGAAAGCTGGGTACCATTGCCGCGTGAATTTCTTTTAAATTCCCCCAAAGGCAGCGACTTTGGAATTTTATCAATGGGATCGAGAAGTGCAAGGTGCATCCCGAAGATGCATCGACGCGATGCCGACCACCTCTGCATTAAGTTCTCCCACCATTTTTTTCTCGATGCGCCTTCTCTTTAAGGCCGGGTAGAGGATATCCCTGGTTCTCTTGGGCCTCCCGGGTCACGTGGCTCAAGAGAACCAGCCAAGAGAGAACCGAGCCAGGCGCGCGCCTTTCTCGAAGGAAACGATAAATGGTTTCACGTATCCAGCGCCGAGGGAGATCCCTGGCCTCTGATTGGTCGACGGCACGCGTACGCACCTGCCTTGTCGACGAATTATATTTTTTTCTTTTATCTTATTTTTCTCTTTTTAACTCCTTTATCGCTGCGCCCGACGCACCCTGCCGTCTTCTCTCTTTATCTCGCGTTTCTCTTTATTTTTACTTTTTTCTTTCTTTCTCTTTTGCTTTAACGTTTTCTTTTTCTCTTCTCTTGCACGTTTCGTCGTACGTCCTTACGATGCGTTATCTTTGCTCACGAGTCTTGGCGGTGATATGGGATTTGTTTTTTTATCTTTCGAGATATTTTCATCTCGATCTTTATTTTGGTCCAGGGGTGAATTATCGGCGAGGGATGATGGATAAATGTTACGAGGTACAACCGAAGATTTTTGTAAGGATTTTTTTTTTCAAAATTTTCTTGGTACCGCAGTTTCAAGGTGGATCGCTCATTTTCAAAGGATCCTTTTTGCTCTTTGAACTTCGGACTTTCGATTTTCTTCGCTTCTACCTGCACTTTTTTTTTCTCACCTTTGATCCCCTTTTTTGAGACTACACTGGCTGCGTACCTGCTCCTTATTTAATGTTACGGAACAGGTCTCAGCTGATTGACAAAAGGACTGCAGTTGCGTGGGACAGCACGAAAGACGGTCCCACGCAAGGACATTTAAACCGCAAAGGTCCTTTCTGAGGATCCGCTGGTTTTCGTTGGACCTGTACATTTTGAGTGTCAGCTGAGAAATCCTGGTCCATTTAAAAGCACGCAAGTAGACGAGAAAGAGGAATTTTGAAAAATTTTCAAAAAATTCCAGTATACCGTAATTATCTGCAAAATCGATCATCCTGTGGGTAACAGGACGTGGATGATATAGGATTTTTTTTTTTTTTTCAAAATTATAACATTTTTTCAAAAATATTCAATGCCAATATAACGTCAGTGCAAGGCCAGTAGGATTTAGTACAGTAAAATAAAAAAAAAAATATTTTTATATCTACACGTGACTTCTTGTTACCTGTCAAAGGACTCGTGCCCTTTTAAAGGGACTTACTTTTCTTTGGATTCGCACGTGGTCTTCTGTTCCGAACAGCACGGCCTTTCGGTATTCATCTTCGAGAAAATATCTCCTTTGGGTATCTTTTAGGGTATTGTTGGGCTTTTTTTTTTTTTTTCTTTCATTCTTACAGCATCCCGCCCTCTTCTCTTACAGCATCTTCCCAGCGTGTCTTTCTCGTGACAGGAGACTCTTCGAAAGTGTCGCCGTTATACGAAACCATTTAGGAAACCATTAGAAAATAGTCAGGGCCGACCTTTTTTCGAATTCCTGCCGTGCCCTTTCGCGTTTTGCAATTTGGCGCAGCACGTAAGGACGTAAGTCCTTTGGTAAAATAATAATTGCGCAACCGCAGAAAACGACTTGCGCAATAAATCCTGACGCAATTTATTATACCTAACGGAGTATAGGCGCGGCCACGAGTAACGAAACAAATATTTATTCATTCCGAATGATAAAAAAGCCATTGTCAACTACGCGTGTATCTAACCTGCATCTTGCACAGCCTCCAAAGTTGGTCCAGGAATAAAAAATTTTTTTTTTAACGATTCAAAATTCATACAGACTTTCGGAAATCTCTGTATAAGCACCAGAGAGATGATGGTCTCTGTATCGATCAAAAAAAAAAAAAGTTTTCAAAATTGTACCAACCTTGAGAAATTTTCAAATTTTACCAGTCAAAATTTTACCTATTAACAATATGGACTTTGATAACTCTTATCGGATTTTCTTCTTCCCCACCAGGATGAACAGATGTTCCCACGTCGCGTTTGTTACATGTGTGTAAGCACCTTAAGGAGGAACCGAACTAGCTGACCGAAGTGAACGAAGCCGTAAAAAGAGCCATTCGCGTTAAACTCGAGCGCGAGACTACAGTAGAAAAGTTTGAAAATTTCAGACAGGTGTTTCTGCGTATAGAAACAAGAACGAAAAATAAAAGAAAAGAAAAAAGATAAAGAGAGAAGAAAATTTACTCCGAGTCCAAGAGACTCCCGGTCGTCGTATCTCTGGAAAAATGACAGCCAACTCCCTTATACGAAGCTGCGACAGGTGTATTGTACTTTCATTGAAGAAAAACGTGCACACCCAGTATCCAACGAATCTTCACTAATTACCCTTCATAGTTCTTTGCATGTTATTTTTTCCCCTCAATTTTTTTTCTATTTCCATAATTTTTTTTTCTTTTTTTTTTTTTTAAATATGTCCAAATTTTCAAAGCAACGGTCAGTCAACCCACGTGGCATCTAAACGAAAATGAAGAACCGCAAACCGCATGTCTACCACGTGGCGCTTGTGTCTCTTGATAAATTATAAGTCTATGCTAATACCCTTATTAATGCATCCCCCGGTATATCCTAAACGATCCATCACGAGAGCGTTCCGCAAGCGATCAAAAAATGTACAAAAAAAAATTTTTTTTTTTAAAAACAGCCTGAAGTTAAAAATTCAAAAATTTTTTTTTTCCATTATAATACCATACGTTAATTCGTCACTAAAAAAATTCACGAGTTACGTACCTGACTTGTTAACCATATATATGTATACACACACACATCACTTGGCAATCTGATCTATATGCACTCCTATATACCAAGGGTACTTGAACGGTCTATTTGAGCAATGAGATAATGGCTGGCTTTGTCGCTCCACCAAAAAGCTGATTACGTGATTACATACCCCCCTTAATAAACCCGCTACTGCTGTCTTTATACTCAGTGGCGGCAAAGTTCTCACAGCCAGTCAGCCTAGATAGGCTGATCTACATATGTGCACGCATACGCACATTCAAGTATATATATATATATATTACTATGATAAAAATTTAATACGGAAAAGCAGCAGTCGACTCTTGTAATTTATACTCTTAGCCTTTGATTTTGCCGCTTTTACCTCAAAGTACACTTATTTCACATTTACCCTCCTTTCACTAAGTGTCCGTCTCTCTCGCTCTGGCTACACTCGATTTTTCGAGCACTTTTGATCCACTCGAATTTACATGCGGATTAGCCGTACAGTAGTAATTTTATGGGGCTGCGGTTTTTTTTTTTTCTTTTGGAAAAATTTCCAAATTCCTTTTACCTACCCGCATACGTGTCGGACGTGGGTAACTGGGGTGTATAGACGTTCGAGCGGTTTTTTCTTGGAGGTTGGCTTAGGAAGATGCATTAAATGCGTTACGATGTGTTATGGGTTTTTATTATGGGTATTATGGTGGGACAGGTGAAGGTTCGGGATGTAACTAAAGCGAGTATCTTTGTCTTTCTTAGTTCTTTTTCATACTCTATGGGTTAAGGTATGGGGGGATCGGATGGGACGAGTAGGAGACGATGACGATGATGATGATGGGGACGAAGTGGAGATAGTTTTCTGTGTGGCGATGCCCCTATGCAGCTGTCTGGTTTTTTGGATTTTTTATTATTTTTTTTTTTTAATAAAAAAATTTTTTATTTCTCATTTTTAGTCGCCTTCCGCAACTATGCGAACCTGGAACTCGAGGTTGGAAATATTTTAATTTTCAAAATCGCGATTTCATTGGAGACAGTTTGTACGTCTTTGTACCATTTTTTATTTCGATTGTACTGCAAGGGGTATGGAGATACAGAGGATTTTCAAAATTGACTCCGTCATTTTTTTGAGCTAGGTAAGTCCGTCATTTTGTCAGGTATTTTTGGTTCTCGGTGCATATGGTACAGAAATTTTTTTGGGTTCTCCTTTGGATTAACTGGAAGACGAGGTAGTTTGTGGGGAAAAAATAAATTTTTTTTTTTTTCAATTGTCCCACATGGAGGTAGAAAGTCATTTTTTAACAGTTGGTAATCACGAGCATAATACTTAGACTTTGTATTTCTAATTGCTGGTAATTCAGTTTTAACAGTTGGTAATCAAGAGCATAATACTTTAACTTTGTATTTCTAATTGCTGGTAATTCACGTGGCGTACGACATCGTAGCTGTGGATCATCTGGAGTTTCCCCATTTAAATTTTCCAAAAATATCCCAAAATGGCATCTGCCGTCTGAAATCGTATTTAGACTGGCTTTCCAAAAATAAAGAAAGTCCATACGCCATAATTCTAAAATTTTCTTCAGCCGTTCGAGGGCTGCGCCCTAACGTCTGTCCTTTAAACGCAGGGGGTGGATCTTTGAAAAAAAAAAATTTCCCTCCCATCCACCCTATTTATTTTTCTCTCGCGTATCAATGAGTTCATCATACGCCTATTTCAACCGTAAAAAATCTGTTTTACCGACCGTCACCATTTCTTATGGAATTCTCGCGAATTGTTATTATAATTTTTTCCGTTCAATTATTATAATTTGACTCGTTATCCGAATCGGTCCTCGTTACCTTGAGTTTCTCCATTATCAAAATTAATTGCAATAATTTTATTCGCCACCCGCTAAATAAATCACGTTTTCAATAGGATACCCAGTGATGCGTTAGGTAATTCAGATTCGTCCAGTGCATATCAAGTGCAAGTCAAGTGCATATCGAGTACAGGCCAACCAGGGCCGTACCAACGTGGAAACTTACTCGTGTGCGCATGCGCATATCGGCAAGTGTCTCTGCAGTACATAAGAATGACTTTAATTGAATGATTGTCGTACAATGGGACTCTGAGGTCTCGGCTGGATTTTAGTCTCCGTTCTGTTTCTATGCTATCCTTCGGTACAAAGATATAATATATTCATATACGAATGACCCTCTTGTGTTTGCATTTATGAGATTTGAGTGAGGAATTTTTGAATTTTGGAACGAAGTTCCTTATTTTTTTTCGGCTTTTTTTTTCACATGGAAAAACACCTGTAGACGCTTTGAGATTTTTAAGGATCCATAGGGTGACCGTGAAATTACAAATCCTAACAAACCTACTTCAATCCCATAACAATTCCATACGAAGTCGCCGAGCGTATATCCGCTTCCTTGGAAACACCTTATGGGGTTAGCTTATCGCTTTTATTACACGCTATACGTATACGAGAAATTCAGTTGGTGCATCCTTTATGGGAATTCACATGTGGCGACTGAAAACTTTCAGTGATTGGAGCGAAGATGTCGGAGGGCGACAAAGTGATTTTTGATAATAATTTTTTGAAATTTTTTAATTTCTTGAATTTTGTCGATGGATCGATATTGGGAAAATTTTTATTGACTTTTTTTTCTATTTCCATCGTCCATTCTTATCCGAAGGCGGGTGAGTTAAGAAAGACACAAAAATAAATGAGAGAAAAAGATAAGGAAAAAAAAAAATCAAATTTTCGGTCAATGCCTCTGTCGTACGTGAGGGAAACATGGGTGGGAAGTAAAGTTGAATCGCGAAGGGTGCCAGGCAGCCAGTGTCTCTCAACCACTGACAAGTAAAAATATCAAATTTTATTTTTTGACAAAAAACTGCTGTAAAAATCAAAATCCAAAAACAAAAATCATTTTAAAAATTACACCCCCATTTTGCACCTCGTGAAAATTCCAATGTAACAAGTATACCCGTAAATTCAGTATCGCACAAATTTTTTTTTCCAAAATTTTCATCCCCTCTCACGGGTTGACAACCGTTTTGAAAAATCCTGTAACAGGAGCCACGTCCAAAATACACTATAGGGGATGACATTTTTACATTTCTTTTTTTCACCCTCTTTTCGCCCACCTTCGGGTCTTCTAGAGGGATGCGACCCCAACCTGAGGTTACTTACTTCCTTTCGGTATCCCGTTCATCCCCACCACCCGGTATATTCCAACCCCTCGGCTTCCATAGGAGAAGAAAAGGGGGGCCACGACACGCGCACGCGCCAGTCTCTCCGACTTCCTGCCATCCGCCTTACTTCCGCTATTTCACATTATATTATATATGCACACGCGCCCCGGCAGCCATCCCCCCTCCGCCCTCTTATACCGGGTGTCCTCTTCTTCCTTTTAGGTTATGTACCCCAACCCCAGAGTCTCCCTTGTGTTCTCTTTGCCTTCGCTAACTCCTACCCGTGCTCTTCCTTAGCGTATACTATACTACACATATATATATATATACCACATGCATCCGCAGCCTCTTAAAAGCTGTACGTGAAATCTGATAATGCGAATGAATTTTTTAAAAATATTTTCAAATTTTCCCGCCAACATTAATTTATCGTCGGTACGTAATGGGTCGACTGTATCTAATTCTTATTACGGTCCACGTGATTTTACAGTTTACGGAGTGCGAATTAGCCAGCCGCGTATCCGTTTCCTCGAAGTCGATTAAACAATTAAATCCTGGTCCAATTAACGTATGCTCGATACGGAAAGGGCCAACCGGAAGTGACGGTATACTTATAAAAACGGATGACTGTAAAATTTTGTATTTTTTTATGGATTTGGATAAAAATAATTTTTTTTTTTCTTTACCAGATTCAGTTTGCTTATTTTTTTTTTATTTTTTTTTATTTACTCGTTTCTTTTATCTTGTATCATATATGTATATGTATATATGTATGTACGTTTACGGTTCTTATTCATTCACGCCCTCGTTCTCGCCATTCCGACGCTTCATTCATATTTGAAGCGCACGCATCTTCCTGAAAAATCGTTTCCACTTCACACTTCACGTGCAACCTACGACTTCGCTGCATACGCGGTCAATGTACAATTAACAAGCAGAAATCCCTAGGAACAATGCATAGGCGTCTTGGAGATGTCGGAGCATTAATGACGTCATGGAAATTGCGTTAGACAAAGTTGCGTAATAAGACGAAAATAAGTGGGCTCTAGTTTCGATGTTTTTTTGGGGGATTTTTGAGAGTCGCTAGTATTTATTGAAAATAATTGTCTTTTTTTTTTTGGGGGGAATTTTTTTTATTTTTGTCACCCAGCCACTGATTCGCGTCATTGTGCCAATTCGCGTTGTCGGTAATAGTAGTTTAGTGTAGAATCTCTTCCAGGTAGAGGATGTGGAGTGTTAAGGCGAAAGGAAACCGCGTAGCTACGGTGCCGTGGGCATATTTCCCATAGTCTGAATGCGAGGATCTTAGCCTGCTTCCTATTCTGAAATTGCGAGAGTGCGAGCGAGATGGATTCAATGGATGAGTCAATTGAGTGAGTGAGAGAGAGAGAGAGAGAGAGAGAGAGAGAGAGAGAGAGAGAGAGAGAGAGAGAGAGAGAGACCGAGTGCGTGAACAGTGCATGAAAATCGCTCGGCGTGACAAGCCGAGCCTTCGGTCTCTTCCTTCCTTGGTCGCCGAGTCTGACGATTCCGCCTTTCTCATTTTTTTTTTATTTATAAAAAAATACAGCACAGCGTTAAGTTATTCATTGTAATTTATTGAATATCGATATGTACACTGTGTGTCAGCTGATCGTCGATAATAAATATCGACGCAACAAGTTTATCCGTAAACAAAGTGGATTTTTGAAAAACTCAATATTTTTATGAAAAATTGAATTTTTTTTATTAAATCATTTTTGGAGTATGAAAATTTCAAATTTTTTACAGATCGGTCTCGACCACCGCTATGCTTTTTTTCTCTACCTGGTCAGGCATCTGCGAATCAACAAGTCTAAAACCAGGGTGCGTCACGCGGAACGAATATCGTTAAACATATAGAGCATCGAGTGCACCAAGAGCAACGAGTGCATCTCGTTGAGTCGAACCTGCATTAATTCGAATTGGGATGTCGGAGGGTTTGAATAATTGAAATAATAAAAAAACGAACCAGGCGACACGTGATTTTTGACACTTCGATATAGGGCGCACAGGTAAATCCCGTATGACACGGTAATATTTTTCCAATAGAAAGAGTAGACAGCGAGGGGTTGATAAAAAAAATTTTTTGATAAAAACGCCAATAGATTTTCAGCCCCCTCGTTGCCGAAGAAAAAAAAAAAAAAAAAAATTCAATTTTCATCGTCAATCCCACAGAAATTGAAATCCTTGCCGTGACGTGCTGCTAATTTCATTTCATCCCTCTGCAATGAGAATATTCCTCGGGGGGTTGGCAGGGTGGTGGCTGTACTATTTTTTTTTTTTTTTTTTCAAAAATGACTTCGCTGGAAATTGAATCCGATCAATTTTTCAAATTTATTACGGCGAATAAAAAAATTTCTAAAAAATTCACCAGCGCATAGGGGTGGTTTGTAAAGTACTTTACCACGTGGGACCGTAACCCGCATTTCTGATAAAGAAAAACTGTATTTGTCTAGGAAATCGAATTAATATAGGTAAACCCATAAAGGTGCCCGCACACCGACTATTGTGGTTGAATGAAAATTTTTCATAAATGATTATACCACGCGGCTCATCACTCGTGACTTCTCTGCGTGATCCTTGTGGCATTCAGAGATGTCCCATGGGACAAGATAGCGATCCAGTATCCCATGGAAACACGATCTTCTGCCGATCTGCATGATGGACCCCATGGAACGACAGTAGGTACCGTATAAAAATAAAAAGTACATTCTTAGATGGAAACCATGCTGGTAGTAAATTAATTCAAGTATATCTTAAAAAAGAGGGGGAAGGGGGGGGGCTACTTAATCAAAAAAATTTCTACCCTGCAAAAAATACATATATATTATATTACAAAATTAATGTGTATCTAAGTATATAAGATTACAGTGCAGATTCAAAATCGAAAAATTACCTTGGTCGAAATTGAATCCTCGATTAAACGTCAAAACGGACAATTTCAATATAATTTGCACGTGAATTGACAATGGTAATAAAAAATGTCAATTTTGTATACTCGTAAATGTAAAAAAAAATTTCTACGTAAAGTCAAGTTATTTTCGAAAAAAAAAAAAAATATTTTCAAAATTACCCGTGTCGATCAAAAAAATTACGTTCACTCAATTGTCATACGTTCCGCTATCGTACATCATTAATATAGCGATAGAGGTACAGTAGAGTTACCTACATTACCATCAGAGTCTAGACTATAATACAATAAGATACTATACCAGAGTATTGTGTATCATAAAACTATACTCTACTCCCCTATAACACAGTATAGCCCCGACATAGCCAGGCAAATACTGAACATCGAAGCCCGGTGCGCCCAGGTAAGGGCAGCTGTCCACCAGGTGCCCAATCCCCACTCCGACCAATTTCTGTTTAATCGAAGTGGGGTAAGCTCGCACCTGATTGGCCAGTGGCTCGCGCGCCGAACGGCGATACCCTGGCGCTCCAGCTCGAGAATCGTCAGTCGGCCACGAGAGCTCCTAGAGTGAGGATCTCGTTCGGATATACTAGGGAGTTTTCATCCCCCCCGGTCCCTCCCCACCCACAGGACACGCGGACTCGTCCGCCGGTTTAGGGTCGTCAGGGAATCAAGAAAATCGTTGTGTGCGTCTATAGTCGGTTTACTCCAAAACTCAAAAAATCATCCCTCCTACCCCTTACGATTCGAAACGCGGGAATTTTAATATATTTATCATTATCATACCTCCATCCCACGTCTCCAGTCTCTATCCAAAATCCCCCCCGTTTTTTTCTCCTCGAGACTGTACAATATTTATCGAAGAAAAGTAAGGAGAGGGGGAAATAAAAAAAAAAGAACGTTTTCTAGTCTACCTTTCGTCGAGTGTGTGTGATACATTTATAGACATATGTATATATATATTGTATGTATACACTGTGACTGAGAAATACGGTGAAAAAGCTTAACGTCCAGAATATTAACGGATGATAAGGTCAAGATAAAGAAATATTATTATTATTATTACGTCACTGTGCCGTTATCGCGACCTAAAGGGATTATTTGCCCGGTACGATTCACATAAACGCGCAAGGGACGTTAACGTTACATTTATGGGGGTGTCCGGAGAGTGCGCTGTCAGAGGTGCCGGCAGCAAAAGCCACCCCTGTCACTGCTGCAGTCACGCTGCCATCGCCGGTACCAGTGTCCCACCGCCCAATCATCATCATCATCATCACCATCATCATCACAATCATCAGAATCATCATCAGAAGCCCGTCAGCGAGCCACCGGCCGACACGACGATATTGGCACCTCTGCGCAGCAAGATGAAAGTGCTCAAGAAGCTCAAGCGAAAAATGGGATTAGGTGAGCACAGCCACGCCTGACCTATAATATCTGTATTATTATTATTATTATTATTATTATTATTATTATTATTATTAACGAAGATCGAAGAAATGGAGAAATTTTGGAAAAAAATGCAAATTTTAGAGAAATTTGCAAATTTCAATTTCAACCCTTAAATTATTGAACGAAGATCGTGACGTATTTTTGGTTGGAAAGTAGAACAGTGATAAGCGGCTACTGATAGTAAGAGGGGTGGTCTAGTTTGAAAAAAAAAAAATTTTTTTTTAACCTACCCTTTTACCGTAACGGGGTGGCGAGGGGGTGGTTATTCGGCGAAACAATGCGGAGCTTTAAGCAAACTAGAGGGAAAAAAAAAGAAAATTTCGGGACGAGCGAAATTTTTTTCGAAAGCTCATCGTATCGTGCTTTCTCTGCTGGCTCTGACCGACTTTCGTTTAGGGGATGATTTATATCACGAGTGGAGTCTGTTGGGTTGTACGTATCGTTCTTGTGCTTTTTCCTGGAGCGGGAATTTTGCTTGGATTTCTTTTTTTTTTCTTTATCCTCCAGATCATCCCCCTTTTTTTCTCCTCGACTCTTTTTCTCTCTGTCTTTCTCTCTTCCTCGGCTGTTTCTCTGCCTCTTCGCCATTTTTTTTTTTATGACTCTTTTCCACTTCTCTTTTTTTTTCGGTTCACCCCATCCTCGGCCATTGTGCCTCGACGCTTCCGCAAAGTAGAGAAGCTCTTCTCCCGTGTGCTTGTGTCTTTTTTTCTTCTTCTTTTATTTCCTTTTCTACTCTCTTTCTCTCTCTCTTATCTTTTGTCTTCGGCTTTTGTCTTCGTATCTAGACCGATCTCCAACCCTTTCTGCCGTCCCACTTCTCTTGGTCTTCCGAGGGCTGTTTTTACCCGTGGATACTATTGCCCACGGGGCTTTCGATCACTCGCTGTACCCTGTTCTTGGGTTTTTTCTTTTCTCTTTAATTTCTGGGATTATATTCTCTGTCGACAATTATTGGAGGTCGAGTTTCTCTTTACTTGCAATTTTTTTTATTATTTTCTCCTCCTCCACGGGGAATACTTCGCGAATTCCGAATTGCGAATACGAGTCACGAAAGTACCTGTCACTGTCGAGTGACTCATCCGCGATGCCAATCCCAAGTTTTGTGGAGAAAAGTGAGTAAAAAAAATTGTTCAGCGAATTTTCGGGAAAAACGAGTAAATTAAAAGTTTTCGAATTTTCGAGATGCGCGATAAAAATTTTTCAAGATTTATTTTTTTATTTTACTTTTTTTCTTATCGGTTCCAAAAGTACCCTCGTTGATATTCGTGTGATAAATAAATCAGATTAAAAGCCAGTGACGTAACCACGGGAAAGATCGTACCGATTTAACTATAAGAAATCGGCTTGTATACAGTGTCGATCGTCAAGAGCGATTACAGACCGGAAACGTGAAATCCTAATTTTAAAAAATGATTCCATCCGGTTATCAGTATCGTTGCTAATAGTCATTATTCGAGATCAAAGATATTTTTTTTTTTCCGAGAACGTTTGGATACGATGTTTTTGATAGTTTTACGAACGGTGGGATAAATCATTCGGATTTTTGGTGAACGAGGGGAAAAGAGGGGAGGGTCGGCAGAGATCATTGGTCAAGGGTGGGGGGTGAAGCAGGTCGGAGGGGGAGGAACAAATAAATTCCAGAATAAATTGACGTGATTTAATTTTCTTTGAAATCCTATTATCATTGCTACGTCGTACCGTATAAAGAGATTTTTTTATTTTTCGAAATTCTCGTAAAGAACTCAAAAGCGTTTCACCTCTAGTAAAAGGGCGACCCTTCGGGTTCATTGAAAATTTTACCGACAGGAAGCGCGATCGGTACGATGAACTTTCGATTTGGTCGCAGGGCCGTAGCTAAAAGAAAAATTTTTTTTTTCCTAAAAGTAATTTCGAGCACACTGTATGCATTTGGAAGAGTGAGGGGAGGGGGGGGGGGTTATAGGGTCAGTGAAGATCAGGAGGGAGAAACAAAATGGCGAACGGATACTAATTTTACACGGATTTTCTTCGGCTTCTCTTATCTCTTGCCCAACGGTTTTTTCGTCACGGGAGTCTGGCTGGACCAACGCGATGATCTCTCGGTCCGCCGCTTCTCGACGGGATCGGTTTTATCGCTTCACTTTGCGGGAGAGTCTAGTGTTATTATTGTCAAACTCAAAAAAAAATCGTCGCTGGGAGGTACTTAGGATATTTTGTAAAATTTCCGTATTTTGACTTTTTACGTAAAACAGTCACGCGTCTCATGAACAACCATAAGTAAAATGAACCATGTATAGATAAGATTAAAAAAAAACAAAAACATAAAAATTCACTCAACAATTATGAACTGATACTATTATCGAAGAAAACGAAATTTTGTTGGGAAAAATTTTCAAAATTTCACAATCAAAAATCCAATCTCTATTTTTACGTGACTCGGTCTATTTCGATGTATAGAAATTAAGAAAGGTCCCTTTTAGAACAGCTGTTTGACCTGACTGACTTTCTGTCTCTTTTTTTTTTTTTTCATACTCTTCTTCGAAATACAGATTCGTGAAACAGCTGACGAACCATCGAGGTCGTCTTTAAATCCCGAAGCCCCCTTACGCTGTATATATATATATATATATACCTGAGTTTACCTGACGTCAGTGGTTCTCAATGCTCGAAGTATTGAATTTTTTTGTGACCGTACAAATTTTGAAAAAAAAAAGAAGGAAAACTGAATGCCTCAGGCAAACAGCTGACGAATCGCCTCGTCTTTAAACTTGCTTTGTGTTCGTTGAATCCGTTGCCTTTTATACCCGGTGTACGTACAGTGGTTCTCATTTCGCATCGAACCAGCTGAACTTATCCATTTCGAGTTTTCTTACGGTGCGCGAGATGAATGGAAACAAACCGTTAAGGATGCTGGATCCTCAGGGATAAAAATCAGTACAAAGGACCGGGTTTGGGACACGTGCGTGAAATCCTTGCAGAAAATCCTTGGGCGTTGGGTAACGTATATTTTTCTGAAAGAAATTTTTTTTTTGAAAAGCCCCCCTCCCTTTTTTGCTTCTGGAGCTGCTGTAGATCCTTTATGAAAAATTGCATCTCACCCTGGACACATTACGCAAGGACGTCACCACGTGCGATTCGTGATAAAATCTCAAAATTTCATACACCCAAACACGCTATAGTGGATTTGTGATATTTTTGAAATTTCCCAAAAAAAAAGAGGGAGTTACTTCGAACCAAGACAAAATTCACGTCGTCTCTTTAAACTTCTCTTGCTTACTCTCTCGTACCCTTCTCTTTATCTTTATCTCTCCTCTCTTCGTTCTGTCCCACGATTTTCTCTTTTTGCACTGTGAATCATCCGGCTCAGTGGTTCTCAAACGCGTGCACCGAACTGATTGCTCGAATAATTTTTTTTTTTCCGTAATCTTGCATTAACCAAATTTTCAAAAAAGTCCGTAATAGAGTAACGGAGTAATTTTTTTTATTTTTAACACTCACCAACCCCCGACTCACCCTTGCTCATTTTTACTCCATTCACTCGTCTGCCACACGTTTTACGAGAAACAAAGTCCAAACCTCCTGGGTAACCCGGTACATAATTTGAGGCTAGCCTGGAATCATCTTTTTGAGGGCAGCAATCCAGACTATCACTGACCATCCCTACGCATCGTGGGGATAATATTTTTTTCGTGGTTGGCAATGGCTGCCTGACGTCACAATGTTGAAGTAACCTGCTTTGTTCCCACAACGATTCTCAAACCGGTTTCCCCGTGTTCCGGTATTGCCTCTATCAGCTGTTGAATTGAATGAACGAACCAGTATTAAATCTTCGTCCTCTTGACTATATATATCCTATATATAGATATATCGATAGAAGTGAAGTTTCCACGATATATACAGATATACAGCCACGTGCGTTGCGCGAGACACCATGCTTGTTATTATTATTTTTGTTGTCCCCTGTCATTTGTTATTTTATTAAATTCTTATCGTGCGCGATAAATAATTTTTATTTTTTTAACAAACCTCTCTTCTGCATTAACCGTGAATATTTGTCTTGTTTCTTTATCTCTTATCGGTATAGTAAATTACCATGCTCGTTAAACTCGACGAAACGCATCCTGACGGAGATGAAAGAATTTTTTTCTTGTATTTTCAAAATATTTAAAATATATTTTTTTGCCTTGTATCACGAGCTTCCACGAACGTTTTCGGCGCTTCCTGCGATATCCAATCGGGAACGGAAGTGGGCACGAATCTCGAGCGGAAGTTGATATTCGAGAACGAGAGGCGTACCTGAATTCGATAGTTTCCTGCACGGAGTAACGATACCTGCGGTTTTCTAAAAAAAAATTTTGAAATTAATTCCAAAAAAAGTGTGTCGTTTATTTATTTATTTTTTTTTTCATTCCATTTAACGATTGCACGTTGTACGCCACGTAGTGTACTTCCGTTTTTTGTTTTCGAGTCCACCTGTATAATATGCAATTAGCAATGCGTGGAGGTGTAACGGGTAGAGGATGTTTGCCTGGGTTGGAACGAAAGGAAGGAAAGAGAGGAAATGAGAGCCAAGGAAACAGTAGAGAGAGAGAGAGAGAGAGAGAGAGAGGAGAGCATAAAATAAAATGCTGGCATCGTCCACCTTAAAATGAATGTTAAAATAGTCACGGAGGAAACAAGGTGGCTGAACAAGAGCAAAGGGCGCAGGAAACGAATGCACGTGCGCATGCGCACAACCGGGCAAACCGGAAACGCGGACGGATTTAGCGTATGGGAGAGGAATAAAAAAAAAAGTCCTATGGCGTTGGGCGCTTACGCGTGCATCGTCGTTCCTAACCGAGAGGCCTGTATAGAAAGTGCATCGTGCGTGCATCGCATTCGTCCCTGGTAATGCAATGCACGTGCCCGATGCGTTTTACTGCTCTTGGTGTCATAACAAACTATAAATAACACACTAAATGCATGTGGATACTCAAAGTGCATGGCTGTGCTTGGTAATTTTGGATTTATCGAGAGAATATTTATTTTGGGGGAAAAAAAAAATTAAAATTATGCATCGAGAAAAATATATGCACCGAGTGCAGCGCAGGGATGCACTTTATTGGGAGCGCAGGTCAAGATCGAGATCTTTTATGTGCAGTCTGCATTAGAGATATTTAAGGTGCGTTTTGGTATACCTTTTTTTTTTTTTTTTTTTTGAAAAACTTTAAGGCTGGTTAACATCTGTCGACAGTTCGAGTTCCTTGCTGGCTTGGAAACTAAAAGTGGAACAGCGGGGTGGAATATTCTTGCTAAGGGTGGTTTTGAGGGGAGGGGGATGAAATGAGTGACGGGTAATGAACATTTTTTTTTTTTTTTTTTTACATTATTTATCATTCTCGTATTCTTCGTAGTCCAAAAAATGTTCGTGATGGCTTTTTGGATTTTTTTTTTTTTTTAGATTCCTAGTCACTCGCACTCGTTTTATTTAATTCGGAGTCTGTTGGGTTACTAAAGATCGTCGGAGACGCTTTGGGTAATTCCCATGAATTTTTCGAAATTTCGAAAATTTTGTAAGAATCTATCGACGAGTATTTTTATTGAAATTTTTATTTTTAGGGGTAGTTTGCTTTTTAAGTCTCATGAGTCACTCCTTTGGATCAGGCTGGCTCGACTATCGGTTTTAGGGTGGGTGGTGGGTAAGTGCATGGGGAGCGAAATAAAAATGCCGTACGGTCAAACTATTGTGGTTTGCAGAGTGACTTTTTAAGGGATGCCAACCCCCGTACGATACCGCACAACATGTTGCTCATGGGAATTGGATCTGCCCTCTTAAGTTGTCAAATCCTAATGGAACAAATGTTCGAGTTATCGTATAAATGTTGTTCTTTTTGAAATGCCCGTAAATTAATGAAAAATCGAAAAGTGTCATTCCGCGTGATATTTATTTATTTTTTTTTTTTCAAAATTTACTATCTTTTTTTTCACCTTTTTCCTTTCACTTTTTTCCTTTCATTCACAAAATAACCACAGTCATTCCCCATTGTCGTTACTCGGGGAAAAAAAAAAAACGTCCTCGCAGTCGCAAGCGGAAATCCTAAGTACATAACTCGATAGTAACAATTTATCGTGCACCTTAAAGGTCGTCCCACACGCAATTTACGCCGAGGCGCCATTCAGCGCGTTCATTGGCAGAGTCAATGACTGAATGGAGGCTGGTGATGATTTAATTGTCAAGTGTCAAAAGGCCAATGAGACGTGGACGTGACTCTGTTATCAGTGGTTATCTTGGAACAGACGTACTTATCGATCAAGGAGAATAAATATGGAATAATGTGGAGGGAGTGGAAAAAAAAACATTTTTGAAAATTACCATGAGTGTGAAAATTTACAAAAAATCAAAATAAACGAATATAGGTTTTTTTTGTTTTATTCAACAGTTGAGAACCCTCGTGAACTCTTGACCTGCTCACACTGCGAAAGTATAACTTGGGCACTTGGTGGACACTCGCGCGTAATGAGAGTAACAAGACATTGTAAGGAGAGTTTGTCGGTGTGAGAGAGCTTTAACCCTGTCAGACTAATTAATGGTGTTTATTTGTTAAAAAGAAATTTTTCTTCCCCCCCCCCCTCATTTCGTAAAAAGTGATTTTATGGGAATTAACTTTTTTTTTTGTGTAACTCATGCTCTTTATTTTTGGCCCGCCGAACAGGACGTTGAACATTCATGGCTTCCCATTATACGCCGATCCCTTCCTTCCGTTCCTCTACTCCCATATCCCCAGGATACACCATAGTAAAAAGAGAATGAAAAAAAAAAAAGGTAAAAGATTCATGGTGCTTCACCGTATGGGGAAGTCTGTGGGAATTTGATTTTGACATTCCCCCTAAAAGCGCAAGGTGTCCACCCTCACCCCATAAGGAGGTGGTGAAAATTGTCCTACGGCGGCCATATGCGAGTAAAATTTTTTTTCCACCATGAAAATAAAATTAGTAAAAATAAAAATATAATCGACACGATAACTGTGCTAAAAAAATTTCGAAAAAAAAAGTAATCCTTTGATCAAACCTATAATCACGCTCGACCCCCATAAGAATAATCGAATCCGCCTACCTCTGTACCGCGATCGTAAAAATTTATACGGTACATACACGCGTTGTTATTTTACAAAAATTTATATGAAAATTTCCAAAATTCAAATTCCATAACAGATAATTTCTCCGATATTTGCGAAATAATGTAAAACCCCCGTCTGGCGTATTCAGGCTGCCACCACTGGGCGGCGTCGCTGCACAAACCAGACCCATATATACATATATATATCTATAGAATTTACCTGCATACGACAGACTACAGAATAGGGGGTGGAAGGGTTATGGGGGTGTTAGTGAGCCAGGGTTGGGGGGGTCAGGGGGTCGTGGGAGGCATATCGTTATCAACTCCCTGACAACAGGCAGTCTGGTTTGCCGGCAGTAGAGGATCGATAGAGCTTGTATAGCAATATCAACCCTCAACCCCCATGGGCTTCTGTACCTATCTGGCCCGGGGGTTTCGCCATGTAAATCCCATAGAAAACTTATGGAAACGGTTGGGTTACGTACCGACGCGTTAATTCGTACAGCCCCCGGATACACGTACAAGTACAAGGGGTGGTTTCGGATTGACATTAGGTTTTATGGTTTTTCATGGGAATTCGGTCTGCTTAATATTCCTGAAAATTTTTCCCCTTGCTTTCTTGCATTTATCGCCACGGGGGGTGAATATGGACGTATGAGCCATCGATCAAGGGTGGACGGTGTATTTGGCTAATTTCCCTATAAACTTTTCTCGCCGAAAATCCCCATAAGGAATTACCCCGTGAATCGGGCTGACTCTATAGAAAAATTATCATTGAAATTTGATGGATGTCGCACAGACCCTCGTGTCATTTTTATCTATGATATAATTATGGGAATTATGCAATTTCTATAAAGCGACTTTAAACTCTCTATTAGATGTGGTTTAGCTCGTTCATTGTCACCAGTGAGGTATCTATGGGACTTTTGCCCTGTTCGTGTCAAACGGCCTGCTGGGCTTACTTTGTGCTTCTATTTACACGGGTTATATATAATAGTATAAGGTCGATATTACTTATACCGGGTGTACATAAATGAGCGCGATCGACAGTAGGAAAGACTAGAGCAAACATAGACCGAGGAAGTGTTACAATCTTTGCTCTCGTCGTCACTTTATTCAAGTGCAAGCAGATGCGCCCTTAATAACGTAATGCGAGCAGTGACGTATCGCGAGATAAGAGGCCCTGGGAGTGGGAAATTTTTTTTTTTTTTAAATTTCATATCTCGCCATAGAAACGTACTCGTAAACGAAAGTGGAGTATCGGGGAGTAAAATTTTTTGTAATTTTATTTTTATTTTTCAAATTTCATTTGATTTCGAGTACTTCGATGTGCGTATGAAATATAGTGGCTTTTTCGTAAATACTCCTTTTTTTTTTTTTTTTGTATAGCCCTATGAACCGTGAAGGAGAATCTGAATTTGAATGATAAAATCAAATTTGAAAGTCCAGTCGAGTTTTTGAATGATTTTGAAAATTTAACGTTGCTTGTCTTTTTTTTTTCTTATCCAATTGGGCCCTACGCCATTGGGCAAGGCCCGGTGCTGGCTTCCTAAGGCCAGGTGGCAAGCAACCGTTGCTCGTTGCTTTCTGCTGGCATCCCTCGTCTCTGTAGCTGCCACTATGCTGCTGCTTTCTGGCTCGTTCGCAGCTGCTTCTTTCTCTTCCGTTTTGCGTCGCGGCGCATGGCGTCGCGCACTCTCCCCTCGTATGGGAATTTCACTTGAGGCGCCCCGTGTCTTTGCCGCGAGACGAAAGGGAAAATCGTGTAATAAAGAAAAATTTATTTTTTCAAAAAAATTCAACGCACCTGACTTTCCGTCAGTTTCAGATTCTCTAATCACTGTCTCTTAAACACTTTCTCTTATCTCAATATACATATGTATATTGACTGTACGTTAAATACGGAGGCTATCCGAATTTTTGTAAGTGAATTTTATTTGTCAAAAAAATTATTAAAACTAGCGTAAAGGTCAAAGTCCACGCTGACTTCATCTCAGGCGGCAAAGGTCCTATGGAATTTTATGGAGTTCCAGGAATATTTCAAAGAGTCTTGTTTCCAAGAAAAAAGAAAAAAAAAAAAAAGAGTGTCCCAATGATCAGCCAAGGCTAACAAGCTGAAGGAACAAGGAAACAGATTTCGAGCGAGCATTGCGCAAGCGCATCTAAGCACCTGTGAAATTTCCTATCTGACGTCACGTTTTGGATTTCCCTCCGACTTCCCACCCATCACCAGAGATAAGAGCGAGTCAGAGATAATGCGTAATCGAACGCCAAAGAAATTACGAGTTCTTCCATTTTTTTTCAGTCCCAAACGTATTTTCAATATCTGATCCACAGACACAAAAAAACAAGAGATCAAGATCGCTCGGATCTGGGACTTACATACGCAGATCGAATTAATAGCCGATACTCATATGTCACTTATGCTTAATATACGTATATTATTATCACGTGTCACGTGACGTCATAGGTGCCTCATAGTCGAACAATAGGGAAGATCAGGGGCCTGTATTGGGACCCCTTTAGACTTCTGCCCCACCCGAGGCCCCGCCCTTATTTCTCCACCCGTCCCTGGTCTGGGCCCCACACGCATGCACAGCGGCAGCTGGGGGGACTTTGCCTCAGTCGTTACTCAGCCCTGGCGCGAGCCACATATACGTACTCCTGTGTTTAACTAGCGTTGCGCGTCTCTTGAATTTTCTTTCTTGTTTTCAAAATGTTATTTATCATGAAAATCATATTCGCTTTTCTTTGGCGAGAACTTGGATAGAATATAATGTGAGGGACAATTGGTGATTTTTTTTTTTGGGACTTGCTTACCTCCCCTAAATACCCATTTCATCCCCTTCTCCCTGCTACCCTCCCTCAGACCCTTCTGCCATTGTCCTATCGCTCGTCTCGATCGGCCACCCTGAGACCCTGAGAGCTCCATCTGGAGAATTTTTTTGTTTTTCCTTTGACAAGGGGTGGGAAAAATTTTGAAATTAATATCTTTCGAGATTTTATTGTACGATAAAATTTTTCTAGTCCTTTCATAGTCCCTATATGCATATTACAGTACCTGGATATCGTGTATAAATTTATTCATATATTATATATATATATATATTTTTTCAAAATTATCTTTTTTATCAATTTTGACATTATTTTCGAAAATTCGTATTCGAAGTCTCTTTTTTGAATTTAATGAATATATATTCCACTCTTGCCGGGGCTGGCACGTATTTCATTGAATCTTCAAGTGTTGACTTTGAGTAACCATGTCACTGCCCTGTTATCGTCCGCGAAGGCCACTGACGATTGGCAGAGCCACGAGGGTGGCTCGACTGCGACTATCCGGAAATGGCTTTTTGGGTAAGTGATAAGAATTTGAGCAAGATTAATAAAAAGCCAAAAAAAAAACCGCCGATCGGTACAGTCCGATCGAGCAATAAGTAAATACACGTATATCGCGTGGAAAAAAAAATCCCTTTACTCTCGCTCGATTAAAGAAATCGTCAAAGCGGTTAAAATCGGCTCGAGACCAACCCCTAAATGATTTCTCAACCCCTATTAAAACTATTTATCAGACCGATACAGGGATCGCCCACGTAGTACTCGTGTAGTTTATCAAAATCAACCCCCCTTGCTTAGGCCAGCTATATGGGGTAGTGGTATCGTTCACAACCCTCGTAGGAGAATATGCATCCCCATTAGACTAGCCACAGGTCCTTCAATTTTGGAAACCACCCCCGCAAAGGACCATGCGAACTGGCAGATGCGCTTACATACACTCGCATATGTGTATCGTAACGCTGACTACATATAGGGACACCCTTAAAGAGCCACCCCCGAGTAACCGAGTCGCGGTCGACTTGAGGGGATTAAAAGTGTAGCAACCGCCGCCACCACCCTCTATTGGTAACTTCGTTAATCCGATTGTTCGTCGCTCATCGCCCAATGGGAATATGCACTTGTCGCTCTGGGACGCCGACGTCCATTGTGGACGCTGGCTTTGGCCGTTATTTTCTTGGGGGGTGCCTAGTCGCTCGCGAAAAGCATAAGCGAAAAAAATCCCTTTGACGAGTTTCACTGAAAAATATTTCAATCGGCTTACCCGTCGCAAAGTGGAGTAGGAAGAGAATTTTCGAAAAATTATCATTCTCGAAAAAATTACCTTATCAGGTTTGTCTTATCGATACAGATCGATACGAAAAAGTCCAAGGCTCGCATTTTGGTCGAGGTCGTCCCTTATCATTGTAATCGTATGCTTATATAAAAATGTTTGGCATCGCACGAGATTAAATTGGATCAGCGTAATACCTCGAATTCACGCGGAACGTTATCTATCTGACATTGACGCTTAAGATTTTTCAATATCCCCTGCGATATCGTGCGCTGATAACAATGATAATTATAATGCACGGTATATACAGATACAAGATTGGCAGTTTGAACGATAATACTGTGTGTTCTCAAAGATGAGGATTAATAGCAAGACCCTCCCCTCCACCCTCTCCCCTCTATTAGGTACCGAGCGTGTCGTTAATTCGCAAAAGACCCATCGGGGGTCTCCGTTCTGTTATTATTTTAGTTCGCTTAGAGCGGCGCTGGCGTACCTGATGCCTTACATAACCTAGATTAGGAGTCACGCTGAGGAGCAAGAAGAAGGTACGTACCTGCTTTCGAGTGAGAGACGATGCGTGAGTCAGACAAGGAGAGAGAGAGAGAGATAGGTAGGAAGGAGAGTGACGTTGGATCGAGAGAGAGAGAGAGAGAGGGAGAGGTAATAAGTGAAAGAGATAAAGAGAGAAAGAAAGATAATAAGTGAAAGAGAAAGAGAGAGAGAGACGTAGAAGGATGAAGTAAAAGAGAACGTAGAATAAAGTTAGTCTCCTCGTACCTTCTAGGCATAGCCAGGACTACTAAGCCACACAGCCTTCCAACGTAGATATCGGTGTGGCTGCTGTGCTTACCGCGCTGAGCAGAAGAGAGCAGAGATCACGGGATCGGCCGTGGGAACAAGGAGGCCCCTCCTGCACGGAATACTCCCCAGAACACAGAAAATTACACGAACTTCCGTACAACGGCTTCTTCTCTCCCGTAGAAGTCGAGTCTACGCGTCGTGTAACCCGCGGCCATCGCGTGCTCGACGTTTTATTTATACCTGTACACGTGTTTTCCTCTATGCAGGGGGAGAGAATGTCTCTTTTATACACGGTGTCAATAAATTTTAATCGCGAGCAGTCGTCACCGGGGACAGTCAGACCGACTGTTGTCCTTTGTTCGTTTTTTTATTTTTCCTCTTATCCGATGGCTTCTCCCGTGCAAACTGCTTTACCGGCAGGGATGTTTTGACTAGCGTCAACTAGGCTTGTTATGCGATACCGACAGGTCTTGCAAAAACACTTTGCTCCTCTTGCCTCTGGGATCCTGGTGTTCGAGAATCAGGGAATCATAAGTGCGAGGAGGAAAGTCGACGGCGTCGGACGCGGCTTCTAGAAGCTTCGAGAAAATTCAGTACGTTAGGACACCGCCGGGATTTTATACGTAAATGGCAGACAGCTTCCTCGATAAGTGTGTCACGAGTTTCCCACGAGGTGTTACGAACCTTTCCGAGTCCCGAGTACGACGAGTGCGAACGGCAGCAATCGAGCGATTACTAGTTTTCAGGTTATGTTCCCGTGACTTTTTTTTATTTTTTTATTAAACTGTCCGCGCGTCTCTGCGAATTCGGAACGGGAAAAAAGTGAAGATCGTTCGAGTGCTTCTTTTTTCTTTTTGGGTTAAACATATTTTTCACCCGACAATTTTGACTATACTCGCGAGTTACTTTCGTGAGTGGCGTTTTGTGATGTCTGTGAATTAGTCTAGTCATTAATGCACGCTCCATTACTTCTAGTAGGGCACTCACGAGTGCGGGGGGGTCAGGGGGACCCAAAAGAAAAGTCTTCGAGGTCGATCTCCCGATCTGGACTGACTGAGCTCGAATTCTCTACGAACAAAGAGGCACGAGCTCCGCTCAGGTTCACGACGCCGATTCGAATGTACTTAAAGGCGCGTCCATGTTTTCCCTATGTAATCGTTGCGTGTCGCCGTCTTTGTCGCTGTTTGAGTACGTTCCTTTATTGTTACATTCGATATTATTTTTCGTCTTGTTTTTTTCGAAACTCTGCTCGATCGTTCAATCCAATGGTCTTGTATTCATATCGAGCGCCGAATGAATTGATATCGATTGTCACAAAAAATTTACACTGTTTACAATCGATTTCTTGCTCGGCGTTGCGTCGTTTTTCCTCGTGAAGTTGCGAAGTGACAAGAAATTTTTTTTCAGTTTCTTAAATCGCCAACGTCACGACTGTTTTTCTTTGTCACGTGGAACCGCACGAGGTTTGACTTTTTTTTTTTTTTTTTTTTTATTATTTCTTACGTAGGTAACGGCCCTAGTGTTTTTCAGGTTAGATTTCGTGGCAATATGGCGGCCGGAAATGGCTGCACAAGACTCCATTATAGGATGGAGATACGAAATGGGACAAGAAACCATAGACAGCGTGGCTACGCAATAGAATGTTTTTGTTACTGAAAAGTGTTATTTGCTGAAACGATACTTTTTTTTTGGTGGGCGGGCAGTGGGCGGGGGGATTTTTCATATAATTTACTTGTGTACCTTTTCTGGGGAATTTATTAATTTTTTTTTTCTTTTTTCTTTTCAATGATCTTTACTAACTTTTTTTTTCACGTATTGCGATTACTTGGCTCGTAATCGTGCCTGTCCTTTGTTTACTGTGACGTCACGGACACGTGACCCTCAATAAAGTAAGCTGCACGGCATTCATCTGTAATGCTGTTTCTTTACTGCGAATTGCGAGCACGTAAGCGTATCGTAATATGTGACATTAAACGGTGCGGATATGTGGAACATAATATCACATGATTGTTAGAAAACTTGAGCTATGAGATCAATGGTAAATCGATCGAACACTCCAGGCACTAACCGATCGATCGAATCTCTATCGATCAGTTGGTAATCGATCGATCGATCGAATCGTTCTAGAAAAAAAGTAAAAACGGTACAGGTTGAAGTGGAAAGAAAATGGGGGAAAAAATCGGACAAGGAAAAAAAATTAAGGATATCCGTGATAATCAATGGCGGAACCGTCGAAATCGAGAAACGTGCGTTTCACTCGAATTTCTCACGGATATCATCCGTTACAGGTCGTTTCAGGTTGGATAACCTCTTTAGCACGCTTCTGGCGACCAAAGATCATGCTACGTAAAGTGTGTCCAGTATTTTGAGAAAAAAAAATTACTCAAATCCAAAAATTACTTTAATTACGACGTGTTCCGAAAAATGATAAATTTTGTGCTCGCGAACCTACCCGACCGTTTTGTCGGCCAGTAGCAGGTGGACGGTAAGTCTTGTCGCGCATTTCCAAAACATAATCCTGAAATGTCACGCATTACAGTAAACGGGGTACGTTCAATTTTTCTAAACTAACCAAGAATCTTGGTAAACCTCGTTGCCCGAGACACCGTGGGAACTTTATGACGTTACCGTTGCGGTTCAACCTTCCTCTACTTCCAGTGTTTCTTCTTCGAGTTCTTCCTCTCTCTCTCTCTCTCTCTCTCTTTCTCTCTCTTTCTCTCTCTCTCTCTCTCCTGTTTCGCTCCTCTCCTCCTCTCATCCTATAACCGATTACACTCCTATCTGGCAAACCGTGACTTCTCCTTTGGCATTGCGCGATTTGCCAGCGTAAACTGACTTCAGGCTGAACAGTCAGTCCTAGCGGACGAAGGTGAATCTGGGCGATATGAAATTTTTGTATTTTTTGGATTTTTGATTTAATTTTTTTTTTTTTTCGCAATTTCTATACCCACTGTAGACAGGTAGTCTTTTGTAATATTATTCGAATATGCGTCACTGCTGTGGCAGTGATTAGGAGAATTATGCAAGTTAGACAATAACAAAAACATATGTGTATGTGCATATGTGTATTTGCACTACGTTAATATAGGCAGTAAGTAAGATAAGTGGTAAGGATAATGATGTCTTTGAAAAGTGGTAAAAGCGTGCATTGCGCATGCGCGTCTATAACGGTAAGTGACGCTTAGAAAATGTAAGAAAATTAGAAATTACAATGGCCGACAAGACTCGTTCCTATCGCGTTCGCCATAGGAGGAGCGTGAGAATCGGCGATACCGATTTTTCCAAAGGTAAAATAGTTTAGCGATCGTGACTGTACTATTGAGATATGACATTGCTGCCAACGTAATAGGATCATTAGCGGATTAATTGTTGTCATTATTTAGCACAAGCGTCGTTAAATTTCTAACCTGACTGTCCACTCGCTATCGGACTTATTATTGCCGACGGATAAAGTATTTACGAAATAGGGATTATTTTTTCGAAGTCACGGCTGGTTCGCACTGGAGCGACAAAAGTATATTCCCAGGGACCCTTATCGCGACCCTCGTACCTTTATCGTGGCTACTTGTTAAATTTTCGTATCGGCACTCGAGGCGAAAGCTGTTGAATGCACTTGGATGCACTTAAATCTAAATATAGTTAAACGCTCTCGTAACTTAACGGGGCCGTTGTGTAAATGTATTTTCGAGTGTCTTCCGAGTCGCGCAATGATTAATTGCTCAAACACCCGGTATATAAATGAGAACGGTATTAGAAATATATTTCGGACTAACCGACCGAGAAGTGACCGGAAGTTTTTTTTTTTGATTTACTTTTTTTTTGCTTTCACTCCTTGCTTTGTTAGCCACGAATTTTGTGCATCCGTACAATTACGAGGAGAGACTTCCTATCGTCTTCGGGCATCCTTATGTGAAGCAGGAGTGCACTTCCGGTGGGAGTCGTGCGGTTTCCGGCATGGCGTCATTAGTCCGTTGGCTTTTGCTTACATATCGATACGCTCAGTGTTACTCGGACTCTTGTGGGAGACGGACGTGCCTTTCTCCTTGTGGCTCGTGTTTTTATTGCGATTCACGTGCGTCGAAATTATGCAAAATTTCAGGACGATTTGCAAAATCGTTTTCGAAATTGCGAGTCGAGGGTGAAAATTTGGAAAAATCGTAATTGCCAATCGAGATGAAGATTTCTGGGAGTTATTTCGAGGGCATATTTTTTTTCAAAATTTGAAACTCGAAATTTTTCCAAAAATGAAGCTGCGTCGTGGACAAGTGGGACGTGCATTCAGAGGTGCATCTTACGTGCTTTATATCAAAATTTATTAAAATTGAAAAATGTATTATTCAAAAAATCAAAATTCACAAGAGCACGAATTAATTTTTTTTTTATTTTCTCTTACAGCACCCAGATCATCCAGTGCAGGGACGAACAATCTACCACCCCTGACCTTTCACCAGGTTCATGGTGACAATATACGACTGTGCAATGGCGGCACCATTGCCAGGAGACACGAGAGCTTTTGCAAGGGCGTCACCTTCAGCGCCAGACCCGTCCGTGTTGGTGAGAAGGTAAGGAAGTAAAAAAAAATTTGAAAAACAAAAAATCTTACGAATATCAATCATTCAAAATTCATCCCCACCCACGACCTTCGATGCTACTCAAAAAGAAGGTGGTAACCTCGATCGTGACCGAATTTTAAAAAGTGGCGGGAAAATTCAAATATTTATATACGCCATACATTATTTTCTTATTCGTTAAACGGTTCGCATATCTGACCCTCACTGTCGCCCACGTGCAATCGCGTAGGCTGTCACTTTAGCCTGGCGCTATTCCACACGTCGACACGGTATACCTTAGGCATCGTTAATTTATCCATATTGATATGCCATGTGTGGGCGACACGGCATAGATCACAAGACCTGCGGCCACCATTGGAAACTTGTTAATAACCTGGAAACAGTGTTAACGTAATGCTGGGCTAATACGAGTAAGACCGTAGAACAAAGGCGTTGAGCGCCGGGAAGAGAAGTGACTGTTACGCAATAGGGTTGGAGCTGTGAATCGTATGAATCCGTGTGTATTGAGGATAGAGGCATAGAGCATGAAAAATATAATGATAGGCGAAACATAGTAGAAAAGGCAGTCGTAAGGCATAGAGAGAAGGTGGCACGTAACTGTTGTACAGGCAGTGCGAGAAATCGGCTTGTTTACCTCGGCTCGAGATTGGCAGAAGGAACGTGGGCGTAAGACTCGTTACTGACGATAGAGGAGAATGCCTGGAAGGTACTTTTTTTAAAATCGCATATATATGAATAATTTTTTTTTTCTTCTTTTTTTCTTAAGCATACACGGTACCCGCAGAAGTCTGTAAAGTGGATTTTAAGTACGTTTAGGAGAAATAACGTTGATAAAAAGTGATTATTTTTCGGTTTTTGGTTAATAGGACGCATAGAGGTGTTTTTGTGCGGTTGAAAAGTTTTTTTTTTTTCTTTTCGTGACACGTGCTAATTGTAGTTATCGTTGGTGATAAAGAAGGAAGGTCGTGTGTATTTATAAAAAAAAAAATTTTTTTCACGTTTAATTTACATGGTTATTCCGTGTTTCGAAAAAGTGCACTGTCGGTAATGTAGGTATTGGTAGTTACCGCTCGAGTTTGGTTACGGTTTAGTGAGTTTATTAGGTTCACTTAGCGCATTCCGAGGATAAATTTTTTTTTATTCCTCGAAGACCGCCTAAGGTTTCCGCCAGGAAATTCCTGACTGGTGGATTTCGAAATAATAGGAATATTAAAATTGCGGGGATTTACGAAAGAAAGAATTTCGTAGAAATCGTTGCCGCACGAGGAATCTTCAGTTCGAAGTAAAAACAGTTCCAAGAACGTACGAACGTATTGCGAGCTCAAAAAGATTTCCGAGTTGTCAAAGTTACCCAAAAAATTTTTTTGTCGTCCAAAAAAAAATCTAAAAAAAATTTTTTTGGTTTCAGGTATGCGTCAAGTTTCTCGAGATTTCCGACAACTGGAGCGGAGTCATCAGATTGGGATTCACCAGTAACGATCCGATCAATCTGAGAAATGGGCTGCCCAAGTACGCATGTCCTGATCTGACCAACAAGCCTGGTTACTGGGCTAAGGCACTGGCCGAAAGATTTGCCGAGAGAGACACGGTCCTATTTTACTACGTGACCCTGGCGGGCGACGTGCACTTCGGCGTGAACGGGGAGGAGAAGGGCGTCTTCTTCAGTGGCGTCGAGACGCGCGGTCCTCTGTGGGCGATAATCGACGTCTACGGGAACAGCACGGCCATCGAGTTCGTCGATCCGAATCGGCAGCACTTCAACAACATACGAAGAGGCGCCGAGCACAGCAACGAGGACAATGCGCAGCACAGCAGACATTCAGCAATGGACGACGCCAGCAACGCCGGTAGGGACCTGGACAGGATCATCGTGCCGACCATGCAGAACATGTCCATCCATCACGAGCCTGACGTTGATCTGCCCGGTCTGAGGTTTCAGCCCTCAGGAGTACTCTTCACACCTCTACCATTCCATCCGTAAGTAGTCAGGACGATGAGTCCTTCACTTCCTGTAGAAGCAGAGTCTCGTTTGGTTGATACTGATTAGTCCCTTTTTCTTACCTACCTAGAACAAGAGGCAGGAACATCCGGTTCAGCAACCAGCAGTGCGTGGCGACGCGAAGCGACACCGAATTCTGTCACGGTTACGCGTTCACTAGCAGACCTCTGTTCCTGGGCGAGAGACTGGTGGTACAAATTTTGTCGACGGAACCGATGTACGTCGGCGCCCTGGCGCTGGGTCTCACGTCCTGCGACCCATCGAGATTGTCAGCCGAAGACCTACCTGACGACAGTGACCTTCTACTGGATCGTCCCGAGTACTGGGTGGTGTCCAAGGACGTCGCGTCGAGTCCTCAACCTGGCGACGAGATAGCCTTCACCGTGACCCACTACGGGGAGGTTCAGATGAGCAAGAACGGAGGTCAGCCCAACGTTGTGATGCACGTGGACCAGAGTCTCCAGCTCTGGGCTTTCGTCGACGTCTACGGGTCCACCCAGAGAGTCAGGATGCTGGCCAGTCGTCCGTCCTCGCCGCCGCGCACCAGGCCCAGCAGCCAGTCCCAGACTCAAAGTCAGCAACAGAATCAGCAGCACTCTAATCATAGTAACGCAGCCACTGAGCTCTCCAGATTCAGCGAAATGGTCCAGTTCAAACCAGCCGTAGGTGGCGGCACTGTCCTGGTGGTTAACCTACCTCCACAAAGTGGTTATCCTACACCTCCTCCACCTACGCCTCAGCCCGTCTACGCGCCGGCTGCTCATAGAAATCCACCTCCTGTACATCATCCTCCACCACCTCCAGCATCCTCGTCGATCAGCGGACCCGCTTCTCATCCTGGATCATCCAGGCAGTCTCCACCACTGACCGGGACCATGGCCAGCACGGGATCCTCGACCTACGTCGATCCTGTTTCGTATCAGAGCGTCGACGGCACCCTGACGTCTCAGACGTCGTCTCACCTCCAACAGTGGAGCGAGCGTCTTCAACCGATGCCTGGTCAGCTGAGCGAGTGCAGCATCTGCTACGAGAGGAACATCGACAGCGTTCTCTACATGTGCGGACACATGTGCATGTGTTATTCCTGTGCTATTCAGCAATGGCGCGGAAAGGGTGGTGGACATTGTCCCTTGTGCAGAGCTCCGATAAGGGACGTTATCAGGTTCTACAGATGCTGAAGAAGGATAAACAGGGATTTTCGTGAGGACGGTGTTTATTGTTATGTGAGAGACGCGCGGGACTCTGTCAATTAAGATGTCAATAGGGTGTGTGCTTTTTTTTTCCTTGATATACACCATGCGACCCGGAGACAATTGTCTGGCTATGTACCTAAGCGTTATCTACTCTATCACGTGGAATTTCAAAATTCTCTATTAATCTGGCCAATCATTGACCTCCTGGTGTTTGATACCTGAAGAGGTCAATAATATTTGTATGTATATTACGTGTATCTAGGAGAACGTGCTTCCATAGCCGCTACACTGCCACCTTGTGACTGTTCCCGAAACCTTTGTGAATTCCTATCGTTCCGTCGTCCAAGTCGATTCCCGCTAGTGGCTCCCTCTGCTCCCTATGAATCTTCAATTCCAATTGTTAAACTTTCTTTTTCTTTTTTACTCCTGCTTTCTCCCAAAATATTACTTTGCTCCCGTCCCACGCAAACAGTGTTTTAGGCTGAAGTTATTGTAATTGTATACGATTGCCAAGGGACTCTTTTTTTTTTAATTGTTCGTACAGTTGTAATATAACGAAAACGATTAGTGACGACGGGCGCCATCTTGGCGCATGCGCACTGCTCGACCAATCATACCGTTTAATTTTATTTCGTCGATCAGTAAGAAACAATGTGTTTTTAATCATCTAACGTGAATTTTATCAAACCCTTTTCAATGCTCAGGTAATAAGAGACTTTGTTACGTCGTACAGGCTGATTGATTTTTTTTTTTAAATCCAAATACGCTATTTACACGGCATACCGGATGAGTCTCGTGACGTAAATTCATTATCGATTAGCGAGTCAAGTTTTATATGAAATAGTGGGCGTACATTTTTTATAGATAATTTATATGGATACAGCAAGAGCGATGCGATATAGAATATCGATTATTGGCAATTTTCGCTGATCGAGATAAATGGATGAATTATTGTAAGAAAAGAAAAAAAAAATAGTTTATTACTTCGCACGAAAATTTTCTCTTGATTATTCAAAGCTGCGATTAGACATTGTTTTCTTTTTTGTCGGCTGCTTCTTATCAACGTGTCTTTTGTCTTTTTCTTTTTGTATTGCTCATCGCGTCACTTTCCTCTTGTCTTTTGTCGAAAATTTCATTTACCACGTCATACCTGCGGTTAAATTAGCATTGGCTCGTGAGAAAAAAGAAAGAAAAAAACAATTGCCCTCAACCGATACAAAGAAACTGGTGGTTTCCAAGAGAGGTCGTTCATAAAAAACATGTCAAGAAGTCACGGATAATAAAAAAAAAAAGAAAAGCAAACGATGTCTTAAATAAATCTCGTCTCATTAATGTTATTTTTTATTATTAATTATTTGCTATTCGCCCAGACGTTACTCGGACGTTTATTATTAATTGCTACTCGTCACTATACATATACGATTACTTGTCTTATTATATTATATTGCATTGCTATCGTCATTATTATTAATTATTAATTATTAATTGCTAATACCATTATTAATATTAACTATTTGTCGTCATTAATTAGTCGCATTATTTTTTATCTATTATTATTTAAAGTACCGCCTAATCAGCGCGGACGTTCACTTTCGTTGGAGTGCTATCTTTTTTCTTTTTCTTTTTCAACTTCCAAGGGCATTTTTGAAAAATTTACCTTTTTCCGTATCTGCCCACGTGATCTTGTCGGTTTACTCTTTTTTTTTTTTTTTTCATTTTCTTTATTCTTTTTTGTTTTCAAGTATCTTTTCTGACTTTTTTTTTCGATTCTCTTTTTTATTTTTACTCTTTTCTTTTTTGATTCTAAGTCCAATACTTGTCCATTTCGCTCTCGATGACTGTTGTAAGTCGTGTACTGCTTCTTTTTCTTTTTTTCTCTTTTGTATCGACGCGAAGCGTTACCAAAGAAAAGGAATGCGAAAGAAAGTAAGGAAACGGTGTACTGTGTACGCGTGGATCCGACGGAGAGCGCATAGAAGAATGTAGGAAGGGATTATGCGAATTTTTAATTGAAATTTTCAAAAATTATCTTGACGTTGCTTCTCTTTCTCTCTTCTTTCTTGATCTCCGTTTAACCGTTCGACGATGCGTTTATCGAACTTTTCTTTTTTTTCTTTCCTTCGCGAAAGATCGCACGGAATTTTTTATCCGATGACAATCGCAAGTCGAAAAATTTTTTAAGGTTATGTCAGATATCAAAAACAAAAATTGACGAAATGAAGAAAAAAATCGACGGGAATTTCAAAGATTTATCGAAATGACTTTTTGAAATTCCCGTCGCTTATAAATTTCGTATATTACCCCCTTAACATTTACTTGTATGAATTTTTTTATTTTCTTTCAAAAATATTTTCAAATCCATTTTCACTCATACGCACAATACGGGAAGAAGAGAGGGTCTAGGGCGGGGGGGGGGGATATGACGTGGGAAGCAAAAAACAAAAAAAATAGACAAGAGGAGAACGTTATTGAAAACTACGAATACTATAAGTCAAAATGAAAAATTGGCGAAACGCGTTAAAATAAGTGTAAAAGATTATCGGAGGAGCTAATTACGAATATTATGAGAACCAAGAAAATGACTAAATAACTGAAGAAGAAGAAGGCAAAGCGCAGGCAATAAAAGCAGTAGTGAAAATCTCTAGTCCAGCGAGCGGCAGCCCAACTCGATATATTTCTGCCAATCCAAAAAGTGTGAAAGCAACAAAAAAAAAAGGACGTCGATTTAATAATTAAATAAAAGCGATAAGAACGAAGAAGAGGGGGTTAATTAATTAAAAAAAAAAAAAAAACGAACCAGCATATAAAGCTAAAAGGGCTGAATAAAGTAAAACGAAAGCCAACACGCGTAAGGAATGAAAAGGGAGGCTAGACAACGTGGCCTTTAGTAGGTTGCCAACTAATTACTCAAATTTAGCAAAAAAAAAAAACTGATTAGAAAATCGATAAAACAAATGGCGGTTGGGTAACGAGTGAACCTTATACGATAAAAATAAGTAATGAAAATAATTGTTCGCCAATAACGCTGAGAGAATTATGAGAATGGAATTTTTATGGCGTATAGGGGGGGGCAATAGGGAAATATCCATAGACGGTAAAAAATAAATAAAAAATTGGCACGAAATTACGAAAAGAAAAATTTGAAAAAAAAAAAAGCTGAAAAGCTATCGGCAGCCACTTATTTTAAATATTAGCTAATCTGGTGGGACGATTGAAGGGGGAGAGGAGGACGAATGTGAAATTGCGACGTATGTAACGGAGTGTGTGCTTTTTGTAAAAGAAAAAAAAAAATTGATAACGGCGGTAGATAAGGAGTGATAACGAATAAAATATGTTCCCAAAAATTTCGAAAACTATTAATTAAGTACGCACTGGGCAGTTGTGGCGAATGATAAAAAATAATTTTTTTTTTTTCTAAGATCAATTCAATTTTTATTATCACTTTTCGACTGTTGCTCTTCAATATTTCTTTCTTGCTCTGTCTCTTTAATATTATTATTATTATTATTATTATTATTATTATTACTGTCTCTTTTATTCATTATTATTATTGTTCTTCATTCTCCTCCTACTCAATCTCCATTGTCGTCGTTGTCTGTCGCTTTAAACCTACGAATTATTATTAATTATTATTCTTTTCTTTTTTTTTTCTTCTTTCTTCCTATTTTATTTACTACGAATTAATTAACCGCTATCTATATCTAATCATCGTATCGCGCACCTGATAAGGATTATTTAATTAGCGATTCTTTTTATCGTCCGCGCTTAACGAGCTTTATCCTTTCTTTTTTCTTTTCTTTACTAAAAGAGGGTATATTAATATATCGTTTATCTAGGATCTTATGTAAAATTTTGATTATTTTATTTTTTTTTTTTTATTTAATTTTCAAAGCACGGAGAGATACACACAAACACACGCTCCTTACCAATAGTGTATAAAATACGGAAAAAACGAAAAAAATACACAGGCGTGTCCGAGACACGGGAAACGAAAAATTCTGAGTCGTATCTGGACCGTGAATTTTTGTCTATAATTTTTTTAATATATATATATATATATACACACATACATACGATTACGTACATATTCACATTAACGGGATACGTCATATGACGGATGTTTGAATCTCCGAATTGGTTTTTTTTAACCATTTCATTTCTTTTCTCTCTCCTTTCTTTTCTTGTCTTTCTTTCTTTCTCTGTCTGCCTTTTTTATCGTCGTTCTCTTCAGTGTAAAAATTTACGACGCCCAATGAAATTTATACATATGTAATATAACTGGTGGTGACCGTGAGCAGCCACCACTATACAATAAAAATCTGTAATATCGAGGAATTTTTTAGTCTGATTTTTATTTACTTATTAACCACGATCCCCAAAATTTTATACTTTATTTACGTGTGTTTTGGATTTTCATATAATTTTGCAGCTCGAAATACGTTTCGGTTTTGAGTATGGAGAAGTTTGAAAAATTTAAAAAAAAAAAAACCGCCAGTGGGAAGTTTCTGTTTATCCTGTAAAGTCACGTCACGCTAATGTGACCTTTGAACTCGCTGTAAATCGTATTCGCCACTCGTCGTTTCAGTTTACCTGCAGTATTACTCCTGTCGAGTACTAATTTATTTGACAATCCAAAATTCGAGTCAAAATCGTGCTCAAAAATATTTTTGGTGAATATTTGGTAGATCCAAGGAATATGCCTTGCGAAGTCATAACACTGCAGCTGGGCCAGTGTGGCAACCAGGGTGAGAAATTTGAGTGATTTTTCAGAATAAAACGCGATAACGTAAATTTTTGGAAATTTGGATTTGAACAATTTTACAATTTTCATACAGTCGGTTTTGAATTTTGGAAACGTCTCTGCGCCGAACACGCTATTAATCCTGAAGGGAATCTCGAGGATTACGCAGTTGACGGAATCGACAGAAAGGACGTATTTTTCTATCAGTCAGACGACCAGCATTACATACCCAGGGCCGTATTATTGGACCTGGAGCCCCGGGTGATCAACACCATAATGACCTCACCATATGCCAAGGTATCCCATAGTCTGATGATTCAAAAATTTTCAAAAATCAATACCCAACGATATTTAAGCTTTACAATCCGGAAAATATTTATACGTCAAAACATGGCGGAGGAGCTGGAAACAATTGGGCATCCGGTTATCATCAGGGTGAGAAATTGCAGGAGGACGTATTTGAGATTTTGGACAGAGAGGCGGAGGGCAGCGACAGTCTTGAGGTAATATTTAATTTTGTATCAACCTGTACTAGGTCACGTGACGAATTAAATTTTTTTTAAGGGTTTTGTCGTTTGTCACTCAATCGCCGGCGGTACTGGGTCAGGAATGGGTTCCTTTGTTTTGGAAACACTTGCCGACAGATTTCCTAAAAAGCTACTCCAGACCTACAGCGTATTTCCGAATCAGGACGAAATAAGGTATGTGACAATTGTATGGATACTGGCTATTGTTATAACGTTATTGACCCACTAATTCCTTTTTGGAAATTACTATTGTTCTTTTTACTTACCGACGATTCCTTTGTTTCATGAAGCGACGTCGTTGTCCAGCCTTATAATTCGTTGCTGACTTTAAAGCGACTTACACAATGTGCCGATTGCGTAGTCGTGCTGGACAATACTGCTCTGAATCGCATTGCCAGTGACCGTTTGCACGTGCAGAATCCAAGTTTCGTACATATCAATAAGCTCGTGTCTACAATAATGTCTGTCAGCACAACAACCCTGAGGTACATACGATTGACGTTTTAAAGAAAGATTCTTTTTTTCTATGTGAAATAATATTTTTTTGCACATTTTTTACTTTCAGATATCCTTCCTATATGAACAACGACCTGGTTGGACTATTGGCACCGTTAATTCCCACGCCTCGTTTACATTTTTTGATGACTGGTTACACGCCGCTTTCTACGGACGAAGAGGTAGGTAGACGAAGAGGCTGATTTTCTTTATTTGTGTCGCAAAGTTCTCCTTTACTACCTTCTTTATCGACCGGTACTCGACGATATATCAGTTTTCTACTTTATCATCCGGCAGGCTCCGTCGGTAAGGAAGACCTCGGTTCTCGACGTGATGCGACGGTTGCTTCAGCCGAAGAACATGATGGTTTCCACAGCCCACGATAGAAATGCGTCTCATTGCTTTTTGTCAATCCTTAATATAATTCAGGTAACCTAACGATTGTTTTCGTGTCCAATTTGCATTTGGTATTTTAATTGTAAATCATTGATTCCTCCAGGGTGAAGTTGACCCCAGTCAAGTGCACAAGTCGTTGCAGAGAATTCGTGAACGAAAACTGGTCCAATTTATACCATGGGGTCCGGCCAGTATACAGGTGGCACTTTCAAGGAAGTCACCCTATATAGAAAGTGCACACAGAGTATCAGGCTTAATGTTGGCCAATCACACTAATATATCCTCGGTCAGTGTACTTGTCACAGTAATGATTTTATTAGAATTTGATAAGGTATTTTGAGGGATTATTAATTATTTTTAAATTATCCCGCGCAGATTTTCGACAGGGCCCTGAGGCAGTACGACAGACTGCGCAAGCGTGAGGCTTTCCTGGAACAATTTCGCAAAGAGAAAATGTTCACTGACAATTTGGATGAGCTCGATAGCTCTCGCGAAGTCGTCGAGACGCTCGTCAAGGAATACGAAGCTGCTGCCAAAAGTGATTATCTTAGCTGGAATTCAAAGGTTCAAGCCTAGTATTAATTGATTGTTTCTAATATCTATTCTAGCTATCAGTATTGAATTTATTTGTAAAATAAATTGAATAATTGAATAAATAATTTAATTACTTCCTTACCGAGCGAGTCTGACGTACCAATGCGTCATTGGGAACACTGACATCTGTGAACCGAAGCATTTATTATTTCGTTAACCACGAATTTTATTTTCAATTGTCAAAGTATCACCAGATAGCGAAGCAGGATGCCCAGGTCTATTTACCTGTTCAATTACCGCCTCCAAAATCTCAATCGGTATCCATGAAACTTTTACGGACGGTAAAACAGATAGGACCGCGCACAGTACGAGTCCTACCATACCGACAGAAGGTAAATGCCGAATATTACCACGTAGTTCGATAATTTTAGCGCTGTAGTCACCACACCATATACATATTATTTAAAAACTATAAAAGCAAAATTTCAAAATAAACTTCACGCTTATCCTAGTCACACCCCATATCAAGAGATCACACGAACAGATCTTAAAATCTTGCAACGAGCCTTAAAGTACTTTAGATCCGTATAATATGAGGATATGATTTTATCACAAAATTTTGCCCATCTACTACACCTATTAGTTAAAATACCACAAAAAAAAACACACAAAAAAATTAATACACGTCACTAGCCAAACTGTAGAATAATTTTACTACCATATAATAAATATATGATTTATTTAGTCGAACTGCGCGTCGTTGCATCGTAATGCATGGATATCCAGAGATAATAAAACGGGTGCAACAGGGGGATGCAACTAGTCGAGAATAGTTTATGTGGATTGCATGCTCCGAGTAGCGAATGGAAGGCGGTACAGTCCTATGCACCCTTTGATGGGGTGGCCCACCCTTTAATGCCACCCTTCCTAGGAGCTCCTCTAACGCTACCCCCGATCCTGGCATGGCATGGTACCGGCATACAAATTGCCCCTGGCGACGAGCTACACAAGCTACGTCCCTGGAATAATGATAGACCCACGTAAAAATATTCTTAGCCACGTAAAATTTTAACGTTCATCCTAATTTATTATCTTTGATCCTTTCTTCAATTTTTTTAAATTTTTCAAAATCCCCATAATCCATTGTGTCCTCGGGACAATTAGTAAACATTGTTACCGACCATTTTTTTTGTGTGCTATATTTAAATATTTCGATAAGGCACTCCTAACCGTTATCTCAGCACAACCGTTATACCTGTAAAGTACGTGTAACGTGTTTCGTAAGGCTCGACAATGTCTTGTACGACTGCAAGGCTTCCAAAAATGGATTTGCTCCCATTCTCGTAAATACATTAATCAACATTGCTATTGACATGGAATAATAATGATTAAATATTTAAATACACCAAGTAACCTCGAATTAATCATAGATTCGTGTCACTATGCGCGTACCATATTCATCCGTTCAATCACAATCCGTTGGTACTAGTGATTTTGTCCCTAGACTCCGCTATCCGTTTTATACCTTATATATCCACGATCATGCGTTTATATCCAACATTTGGATACAGCCTACAATGCTGCGCTTTACGAAACGAGCTTTTCTCATCGAGCTTTAGGATGTGTGCCTAAGCCAGAGATGAGTTTCCTTTGATGCCATACTTTTTCCTTTTTTTTTTTGTTATATCCTCACTACTATGCGAATTAGGCCAACGCGTCGTTGCTTCCTTTCATTTATTTCTGTCCAGCTTTTTTTTTTTTAAAGTCGACAATGGGGAAGACCGAAAGCTTTAACGAGCGTGAGCTTTCGGTAATGCTCGGTGGGTAGTGGAGCGACAAGGAAAAATTGCTGCGTCTCTTTACTACGCTCGTATTTCAATGTTGGAGTTTCGATTCCACCCGCAAAATTATACTAGAGCTTTAATCTTTGAGGTTAATGAAAAGCTTGTGACTCGCGATTAGATTTTAACAGTGGACTTTTTTGAGGGATTATATGGGTCAAGAGGACATGGGAATTTATTTTGAAATTTTTAAAATTATTAGTTACTGTTTGATCAATAGCAATTTTCTCCACGTGCTACTACCCAAGGAACTGGCAATAGACTGAAAATAAGCAACGTCGAGTTTTAAATTAATTATATCCAATTTGTACCTTGTCAAAAGCACAAAATTCTACCTTCAACGTACAAGGACAATTATGACCAAAAAATTTGTGTGTATAAATTTTATTAAAATTGTACAGAAGCTTGTGCAATAACGCTACAAAAGGTATACAGATAACAAAACAACAACAACAAAAAAAAAAGACAAATACATAGACAAAACATTGTACAGCTATAAAAGTAATACAAAGTTTGGTAAAGTCGATTCGTTCGTTCATCCCACGTATTTTTGTGACAGAAGCGTTAATAGACGATAGAAAAGAAAATAGAAAAATATAAAAAAAAAAAACATATGTACATAACCTATTCACAGACTTCTGTCACAAAGTTAATATGGATTTTCGTTACTGCAAGCACGTCACGATTAGCTTGCGCCTCTTGGTATAAAACTTTTTTCTTTCTTAAAACTTAATTCTCCTCGTCGCCTTCGCCACCTTCGCTGGAATCCATGCCAACCTCCTCATAGTCTTTTTCCAAAGCTGCCAAATCCTCCCTGGCCTCATTGAATTCACTCTCGTCCATACTTTCCGCCATGTACCTGACGAATCAAAGTAATAATCATTACATTTGAATTATCACACAATCAGTAGCTAAAGAGTCATTCGGGCCAATCGCACCGACCAAGATTAAAATCTGTCTGATTTTTATGATAGAATAAAGTTCAGTCGATGCGCTTGCACCGAATACCTTTTACAGCCATAGAATACAGTACCAGTGAACGAAAGCTTTCTTGCTAAACATAAGATCAAACTTTCGATTGAGTCTGGTCCAGGCTTCAGCAATGGCGGTAGTGTTAGCCAGCATAGCCATAGCTCGTTGCACCTTGGCAAGATCACCGCCAGGAACGACAGTGGGTGGTTGATAATTGATACCAACCTTAAAACCCGTAGGACACCAATCGACAAATTGTATAGTGCGTTTTGTCTTTATGGTGGCAATGGAGGCATTGACGTCCTTTGGCACGACGTCGCCCCTGTACAGCAAACAACAGGCCATGTATTTTCCACGACGTGGATCGCACTTGACCATCTGATTGGCTGGTTCGAAACAAGCTGAGGTAAGTTCCATGACAGTTAGTTGCTCGTGATAGGCCTTTTCCACGGATACGATTGGTGCGTAGGTAGCCAATGGGAAGTGAATCCTGGGATAGGGTACCAGGTTGGTCTGGAACTCGGTGAGATCGACATTTAGTGCACCGTCGAACCGTAAGGAGGCAGTGATCGACGATACGATCTGACCGATCAGTCTGTTCAGGTTGGTGTAGGTCGGTCGTTCAATGTCCAGATTGCGTCTGCAGATGTCGTAGATGGCCTCGTTATCGACCAGGAAAGCGCAGTCCGAATGCTCGAGGGTTGTGTGCGTTGTCAAAATGGCGTTGTAAGGCTCGACGACAGCGGTCGAGATCTGGGGCGACGGATAAATTGCGAACTCGAGCTTCGACTTCTTGCCGTAGTCCACGGAGAGGCGCTCCATTAGCAGGGACGTGAACCCAGAACCGGTGCCACCGCCGAACGCATGGAATATTAGGAATCCTTGGAGTCCCGCGCACTGATCGGCGATCTTTCTTATACGGTCCAGTACCAGCTCTATTATTTCTTTACCCAGGGTGTAATGGCCACGGGCGTAATTGTTCGCAGCATCTTCCTTACCGGAGATCAATTGTTCTGGGTGGAACAGCTGGTGATAAGTTCCCGTCCGGACCTCGTCTGTTGGATTGGATCAGTGGAAAAAAAAAATTACTATGTGCACCCTAGTTACTTTTAGGTTAGATTGACTGATTCAATTGGCAGTTCGTCTCTTTCTTGTCCTGATGAATTTTTGTCCTCGTGGGGTCATGTGCTGCTAAAGAGTCTAAAGAGTCTAAAGCTGCGTACCGATCTTGTGGTTTAAAATAAAAATTCTAAAGTACGTTGTAGGAATGCATTACCAATGACCGTGGGCTCCAGGTCCAGGAAGACGGCCCTGGGCACGTATTTTCCGCCGCCGGTCTCGCTGAAAAATGTCTGGAAACCTTCGTCGTTTGTGCACGTTTCAGGCGGCAACATTCCGTCGGGTTGGATTCCGTGTTCCAGACAGTAAAGTTCCCAGCATGCATTTCCCATCTGGACGCCACCTTGTCCAATGTGTATGGAGAGTACCTCACGCTGTTTTTTGTTTAATATTCATTAAAATATTTATATAAATAAGATTTCAAGAGGAGACTGTTTTGAAAAAAAGCTATGAGTGCAATATGGCACACTGTGTATGTCGTGAGTTATCTTATTTTTAAATGCACTTTTGACAACGGATCGTTGCCGGAAAATATTTGACACTTCTTATCTAACGTTTCTGTTGCCGAAAGCTAACGAGTATTGGGGCGGATTTGTATTTACCATTTTGAGAAAAAAAAAAGAAAAAAAAAGAAATATCGAGGCGTGAGATGAACGAACGTAAGATCTTGTTACGTTGGAGTACGATGCCAAACTGACGTGATAAAAAAATTGAAAAATTGGTCAATAAAATTTTTACCTCGTTACCCCTGGTTACCGGGTCGATTGTCAATTTTGAAAAAAAAAATTCCCAAGGTACCAAACTCAATCGTTTTTCCACAGCAGAGTTAACTCTTCTTAAAATTCAAACATTAAATTCGCAGCACGTTGGTGTATATTTTTTTTTTTTTTTGGCGAACAATGTCTCGTTTCGATAAGCAAGGCAGAGCACGTGAAATTGTCCTAAATTTTCGAAACCATCTTCTTCCCGATTAGGATGCACAACGCGAATGCATTCTTGCATAAAAATAACGCACTGTCTGTCCCACTGTAAAATTTCACGTCGTTTCGTTGGCAACCCTATATACCGTTTTTTAACGCTTCTTCTTTTTTTTTTTTTATTAGGATTTTTACTCCTTTCGCGTAGTCACTTCGTACTCTCGTGATTTGGTACCAACCTTCTTCGTGTATTATAACACATTAAAGAGACCAGAATTCACTGGCTCAAAAATCCCTAGAATATTAACGATTGAAAGATTATTTGCCAAAATCCCTAGCGAGTATGTGCCAAATACATATGTAAAATTCAAAAAGTATTAGAGCTACCCAAAGGATAAGCTCGGGGCAGACATCTTGGTTTGCGATATTACCAGGTTTTACGTGCGGTTTCTCGAGTTTACATTGGCTAGAGATTACGTGTCTGTAACGTTCTGGAAAATATGAAGTATTAGACTTCGAGTAGAATTTTCAGCAAAGTCCTACAGACAGACAAAGGAGAGTCGAACAATATCGAAGAATATTTCAAATCCTTATTGTGCGTTGCATCCTGGCAATAAAACGTTGAGAAGACAAAAAAATCTCTGTAATATTTCAAAGGGCTTCGGCTTCCCGTTCGAAAGGCAAAGCCAAGAAAGAAAGATAGAAGATGGAGATCTCTTAGAAGAAAGCCGGACTTTTCTCAAAGTTCCTTCGTAGGTTTCTAATCGATTTATCTTCGCGCTCGCTCGTCCCTTTCGTTTCTTCAGTTTTCTTCTCTTTTTTTTTTCCTTCCTCCTGTTTCGCTCTCACGTTCTTATCAGTCTGCACCTGTACATCTTTTTTCTTTCTCTTTGTAGTTAGCTCCCTTCAATCCACCCACGTTCTCGGGGACAGCGCGGCGCCCCTTTCATTCTGCTGGAAATTGACAATTTTTTTTTTTACTATCTTGCTTTATTTATTTTTTTCATTTTCACGTTTCCGGTAAAAAATGCTTGATTGTTTTTCGGTATTGACTTTTCAAATTTATACATGTCTCTTGGGAATGGGGAGCTGCTGGAATTGCTTTGGGTTAAAAAACCATTAGGGTGGTTCGATAGCAATAATCATAATTGCAACAGGTACTACGTTCCTTAATTGAAATGAATAATCTTTTTTTTTTAAAAAATACTGTAAATCATCAATGGTAATTTGTCCTTTTAAAAAAAAAATAATTTTTGCATCAAGCTTTTGTTTTTTTGACTCTCTCAACTTTTACCTTTCTTTCTTCCCTTTATTTTCACGCCACTTCCGGTTCTGGGTGGGAAACGATTTATATTCAAGAGAACGCTCTCTGCGGACGACGCACGAGTGCGGTTATGGGTCGACGTTAATAAAAGGAAAAATAGAAACGCCGAAAGATAAAAAAGAAAGAGCTAATCGAAAACTCCTTTTTTTCTCCCGCATCGAAATTCGAATACGCGACTCATGACTTTTCAAATTGAAATTCTCCTCGCGCCCTCAGTTTGTATAACGCTTCTGTCCGCAAGAGGAAGCCACTGAGAATAACACGGAAATCTCGACAGAAGCGAAACACAATGAGGATTACGCGGAAGGAATGACTCGCGAAAAAGTTGGCAGCACTGCGAAAGAATCGCGTCGAGTGTACAGAAGAAAAATTATCCTCCAAGTGAAAATGACTCAGTGCCACGTAAAGATAAGTATTATTTACTACCTCACATTAGTATAGATTAGCTTAGCTTGGCTGACACACCAAAAAAATCTTATTAATTTAATAAAGAATAAATCCTATAATTTACTTACACACTTACCAAGACACCAAAATTCTTTTTATACCTATTTGCATGTACATAGATGGGAAACTCGATGATAAGTAAGAAAAAGTAGTTCTGGAAGTCGCCGTCGCGCGGCGCCACCGTCGCCTCGACCGGTGTACCACGGGAAATAGTTATGGCAGCTCCGTATGTTCGCGTGGCGAGAAAACGACAGGGGGAAAGAATAAAAAAAAAAGTGAATAAAGGCGTGGAAAATGAAAATACGAATGGATCGATACGTTACCGGGAAGGCGCGCAATTTGAATTTGTCGGAAATTGCAGCACTCTTTCTATGCTTCGCTGTGACTGCAATGTATTACAGTGTTATATAGCCGCTGGTAATGGTGACAATATTGCAGCTGGGTTCTTGGATACTACTAGTATTACTGTTGCTACTAAGTAGCGATACTAGTGGGCTAGTAGTATCACTGTACCAGTACGCCATAGTAAGATCAACAACCTTTACGAGCCGCAAACTCCTCGTACTTCTATTTACCCTGACTCTTTCCTCTTGGTTCGGCTGTATCTACACTCTACTTGATTATTGCTGGTATTGCTATACCGAACTAACCCCCAGGAAACCTTGCGCACCCCTGTAAAACATCCCCTTGGACAATTCCACTAATACAAGTAATTCCAGGATTAATTGCGTTTTCTGGACGTTATTCGGAGAAGCCGTAAGAACATCCCTTTGTACGTATACGCAGACAATGCTGAAGTAATTACGGGAATAATTACGAGCGACTGGTATCGTTGATAAGGGAGAGAATTATTATTATTTTTCGAGTGGATAATATTTTTGGAATTTTTCATTGAATTTTTAAGTATTCACTTTTTGGTCACTTTTTTCCCTGCGAGTGGTGGTAATACGATTTATTTTATTTTTTTTAATTTATTAAGGGTGGTATGAATTGTACTTGGGATTTTTTTGCTTGGGGGTACTTACCCCCTATCCCCACCCCTCACCCTCTGCCGTGCAGAATTTTAGGTTCAAAGTTCAACCGACGAGGTGGCCGAGAGGTTAAGGCGTTGGACTGCTAATCCAATGTGCTCTGCACGCGTGGGTTCGAATCCCATCCTCGTCGATTATATTTTATTTTTAATAAAAAAGTTCAAAAATATTTTGAATTATTTCGTGACGTAAGTTTTTGATTCACAATGCTTACTCCGACCCTCTCTGCCTCGACCCAGCAGCCTGAACGGTCGCGTATTTCCGTAACCGGCCGCTACGATTGGTGCATCCAGTAGCGTTTGCCGATTTTACGCGAGCCAAAATATGTTGAGGAACCCTGAAAGATACGATTTACAAAAAAATATTTTTTTTCTAAAAATAAAACAGTAATCAATTCTCCCCCCATGGTTCGGCGTGATCTTTGATATTTTTGTTCAAGAGAATAAAACAGTGTACGGCGCCAGGTACAGGAAAGAATCGATATATCGATTAGAAATTTATAGCACGATATACGTTGACACAGTTAGAATTTAGTGACGCTGGTTCGACGACATTTTATTTATCGATAGATTTTCTCAAAATAGAAAAAAAAAAAAAATTAATTATTCTCTCTTGTTAATTATTAATTTAATTTATCATTAAGCACGTAACCGTAAGCTCTGAAATTAATGAATCGAATATTGATAAAACATTGAAACTTTCGTAACTGCGATTCACGGAACAGAGGGGGGTGACGGGTGGGAGGTTAAAATAAATTGAAAAGCAGGAAAATGAAAATGGTACAAAGATCACTGACCTACATCACAAAGCCAGCGACAGAGATTGCATTTCATTCTTTTTTTTTTCTCGCTTGAGGTTTCGCTCTGCTGCCAAGAGAAAAAAAAATAAAAGAAAAAGAGCGATGACAGAAAGCAAGAAAGATATTAAGAGCAAAAAAAATATAGGTTCGTCCAGTCGAGGATTTGGGTGAATTTAAAGAAAGAAGAGATGCATTCTTCGTACTTAAAAGACGTCAAACGTGAGAGATGCAACCGATGCATTTCCCAAGTGCATTGTCACTCGGCCGATGCACTTTTCTCCAGGTCACGTGCATTATTTACGATACCTCGTGTACTTACTGTAAACATATTTTTTTTTATCAAATATCCAAAATGAATTATAAATGCACTTTTGAGAATCCCTTATAGGATGCACCGGTGCAGCCAATGCAAAGCATATTACAGAATTGCATACGATTCCCTGCACGTGTTTACATTCGGTGACAGTATTATTAAAAAACTGCAATCAGCGAAATGCATATTTCGTAAAAAAAATATTATTCCAAAAAAACGTAGCTATACATTTTTTCAAAATTATTTTTTATCAGCGCTTTTTATTCGTCAAAGCAAATTACGTATGCCGTTATACTGTTTTTATGCCTTAGAACCTCGTGACCTTATTTTAAAGGCAGTCGAAGTACAGGTCGAGCAAAAGGTCTGATCAATGAAACTGCCGAGCTCATTCGAGCCATTGCTAATAAAATAATATCACGTGCCAACGGAGGAAGTAAAACCGGAAAGGAAGTCGTTGCTCTACCTGATTGCACTTCCGGTGCATTCTCGGCGCATACGGGATTACATAAGTAGTATCGATACGTATCATTAATCCGTAACGAATTTGCTTTATTTTATTAATTCAATATCGGGACTGTCAGCCAACGAAAAATATTGAAGGAATCTTAGAAATTTAGTTGACCTTTTTTTTTCTACTGCCACTCGCGTCACTTGGATTTTTTTTTCGAAAATCGGAGATGCACCGAAAGTGGGGGAGATACGAAAATTGATGTGGTAATCGAAGCTACAAAAAAAAACGGGGATCCGTAATGGCAGCTGCTGCCGGCTGACCCCCCCCTCCGGATCTTTTTTTTTTTCCTAAAATCCTTTCCTTTTTCCACTTTGCAATTCCCTTCCTTTCCATTCGCTTATTTCTGGTCTTTTTCTACCTTCAATTTCTGTATCTCAACCCCTTCGGAATTCCAGGCGTCGATATCGACAGATACTGAGTCTATTTATATAACGATAATTGACACCTGTCAAAAATCGATAACGGATAATTGACAGGTACGTTTTGTGATTTTTGGATTTATATATTATTTAATATCTGCGTTACGGGCGAGTATAACGAGGGCTGGACGGCAAAAATTTTTTTATAAACTTTTTTGGAGGGAAAAAAATGCGTTGTAGCATTTTTGAAAAATTCAGGCATAACGTAACTATTTATCGAATCGCGTACAGCTGGCAGATTGGTCCTTGAGTTTTGGACGGACAGGTGGCACGTGATTGGACACCTTGCCAAAAAAAAATTGCAATATTCGATCGGTTCGCGTTACGCCAATCCCGATGTCACGTGTCGTGTTACGTCAATTTTTATAAAATTTTTTTTTTAAGTCTCGCTGCAGTGTTAATAATTATTATACGTGTATTAAGTATACGAATATGTAAACCAATTAGGTGTTAAATTCTGACAGTCACGCTACCAACGGAAACCGTTGACCATTATTTTTTTTTCAGTTGGTACTAGTTTGATTTTTTTTGGTTTCTTTTTCGTTTTAGAAAAAGGGTTTGACTAACCCTTCGTTCCTGAGATATTTATCAATACAGTCGAACATCTGCTAGGTTGCGCGAGAATAATATTACTTATCGGGCGCAGCTGCCTAATATTAGTGTAATTTGAATTTTTATTCAAGCCTGAGCCTGAAGGGAATATTTTGAACTTTTTTTTTCGAAATTTCATTTAAAAAGGCGTTACTACGAATTTGAATTCTTTTTTTGAGTAGTACGTAAATAACTATTTTACCTGAATACCATATAAAAGGTGCATTATGAGAAATAAAAAATCTTAAATCATTCAGCTACAAGCAGCGTTTGTATTAGTGTTAATTGAAAGCGCAGGACTGCAGTATCCTATTCCCAACGATTCAATTGAATAAAATTGAACGCCGCGGGCAGAATGCACTGGATGCACCGCGCTGCACCCAACTATGAACCCAAGTACTGCTTTCCTGATACAATGGGTGCATCGGTGCATCCCGGCAGAATATACTGGCTTAAAGGTTGGTATCAAAAGAGGACGAGTCGTATGGGTGGAGTCAACTATTTCTGTAGAAATTTTAAGAAGAGAAAAAATGAATCCAAAATATTTTTCAAAAATAAATTGTACTTGGAATTTTAAAAAAGGGTTTTATCACATCTAAAAATTTTACAAGGGATAACAACATAGTGGATACTGCTGTCAGATCGAGAAAATTTTTTGATTTTTATAGACATCGTAATGCATCTATCGCGTTACGTTTCGATGCATTTTTCAAATGCACTTTTCGTACCTCGGATGTGGCAATGCGATTCGACAGGATGCACAAGACGGAAATAGGTAAAAATGTCGTATAGAATTTTGCACGATACGTGGGATACGGACAAGCGGAAACAAAGGGAGAGAATAAGTGAGAAAAATCAAGAAGCTGAAAAATATCGTGAAGAACGTTGCAGATGGTAAGCCCGAAGATGCACTGGAAGAAGATAAAGTGAAAAAGAATTTTCCTTTTCGAAATTTCCGCACGATTTTTCTTTTTTTCTCTATAACCCTTTACATCGAGTCTGGAACGTTAGTACTTCCATGGGATTTATGTAGATTTCCGGATTTACATGATTTTCATGTAGCGACTTCTCCTCTTGAGATTCCCTAGGGGAGATTCCACGAATAAATAATCCCTAGATGCTGGTGCGGGGATTTGGGGAATCCCCGCGGTCTCAAATAAATTTTTTTGTCATACGCGGAAAGGCTGGATGCCAAAGAGCATAATGTGGGGAAAGAAAGAAGTGAATTGTAAAAAGAGAGGAGTAGAAGTAAAACAAAGCAGAAAAAAAGAGTAAAAATTTCATTTAAAAAAATGGTCAAAAAAACAAACGGCATCCAAACAAAATTACAATTTTGGGTCCAGCTGTCACTATCAGGATTCTATGTATTTTTGAAAAATCCAAAATTTCACAGCTATCCTCTTATACTTACAATTAGTATATCCTTCATATCCATTAGTCAACTAATGCATCGATCACTATGATAAATAAGCATTGATTGCAGCAAGTCAATAAAATCTTATTTCCATAAACAAGCAAAACTATAACAGTCGACAGGGAATCGGCTGAAATAATATTTGAAATTTCATGTCAAAATAACGAGTAGAGCGACAGATTACTGGTCGTTACAAAAGTACCTGACTTTGAGTACCAGAGCAAAATCGATCGATGAACATTTTGAAGGTGACTGTACGCAATTTAAAAAGTAAACGATACTTGCATTTATTCACACGAAATATTTTTCTTTTCAATTAATAGGTAATTGAAAATACTCGATAATTATTTTGAAAAAAAAAATCTTTTGAAGCGTCCTGTACATGCGCTACAACCATCAAGTTCACAGACTGTTTGATTGGCATTCGTATAAATTATGCAACGCGTCTGGCCAATCTCGCGTTGCATAATATCACGCCGACACACGATCAATTCCCATTACAGCGTCAATGGCTGAACCGGTATCGAATTTAAGCTGCGTTTTCAAGTTGATTGTCGACGTGATTTCAATAGACAAAGAAAAACTAAACGGAACGAAATATCGAGGCGAGGAAACTAAAATAGAGAGGAAATTCAATAGGTAACATAAATAAAAAAGATACAAAATTTTGTCCAGTGGAAATGCAATTAAACAATAAAATACAGACCTTAACGGGCTTGCAAATTCATTGGGGAAATTTAAATTTTACTGGCGAATCGACGATGAATTGAAGCACCGTGCGAAAAACGAGCAGTGCAGAGATTCACTATTGCAACAAAAAAAGTCCACGTTCCTGTAAATCCTTCTGGGCTCTTGTGTCCGCCATTAATTTTTTCCATGTCCATGTGCAGGCTTTATATGTACAGGTAGTGTAAAGTTTGAAAAAAATTTTACTCTCCTTTTTTTTTTCTACTTATTCATCATTTCCCTATACGGGTATGCAAATTACCCGCTCGTGTTCGTTCAACGTTTCAGCGCTTAAGATTGTCGATCGTTAAGAAGTTATTATTTATATAATTTTGTAAAATCGTACCAAGGAAGTTATTATTTATATAGTCTTGTAAAATCTGTAAAATAGCTGCAGGCCTGAGGAAAAATCAAGGTGCGTATTAAGAGTAAACTCGTCGTGCCAAGAGAATTGAAAATTAAACAATTATTGTGATGCATGGACACGAGGATAAAATAATCAAAAAAAAACTATATACCTACTTTGAAAAATATTTTTGCTATAAACTTTGAAAAAAATTTTACTGTCATTTTTTCTTTTCCTACTTGTTTATCATTTCCCTATACGAGTATGCAAATTACCCGCTCGTGTTCGTTTAACGTTTCAGCGCTTAAGATTATCGATCGTTAAGAAGTTATTATTTATATAATTTTGTAAAATCGTACGAAAGTAGCTGCAGGCTCGAGAAAAAGGTGTACATTAACAGTAAAGTCGTGATGCTAAGAGAATTAAAAATAAAACAATTATCGCGATACAAGAACACGTGGATAAAATTTTAAAAAAGCCATAATCGTACACATTGTAAGGTACCTCTATAATTTTAATGCATCATACTTCCCATTTATCAAGATGAGATCGATATCGATCGATTATAAATCCACGTGAAGATTTCACGTACAATTTATACTTGTAACGTCAGTTCCACTTTGAGAGACCATCTGCTTATAACTGTCGCTGGAATGTGAAACGAACGTGGGCCGATTTATAGGTTAGAATTGGACTTTAGACATTAGACTTTAGGATCTAGAAAACCAATAAATATCTTTAGCGGTAATGTCTTATCCTAACGCGTGCATCGAGCTGGTTGAGTTTTATTTTTAAAAAGTAAAATGTAAAATCAACTTGAGTCCTACCACGTGATCGGCAGGTGAGATGGTTAAAGATGTCGAGAAGAACAAGAATATTCGACACGAAGTATCCTTTGGTTTCTACTGGGACATACATTGTGGTATTACGAAAGACGCACCTGCCACTGGAATTCTTTACATTGATTTTCCATCGAGTGGATTTCTCGTTCTAACCTATAAAAAAAAAAAATCGGGAAACACGAGGAATGCTTAAATCCCGTAAGATATGCGCGTGCGTTTAAATTTAAAAATCTCTTTAAAAACCGTTCGTCTCTTTTTTCTATTTTTACTTGGTTTATTCCGAGGTGACTTTTATTTTTCACATTGACGCCAGGTGCTGCGATCATGCAAACTCAGGTAGGCGAACGCGACGTGAAATCTTTAACGTTGTCTATCAGCGCCATCTGGCGTTTATACGGACAACTATGGTTAGCAGGGGGCCGTTGATAAATTGGTGGCAAATTTCAGTATCTCTAAGATGGGTCTATGTACCCTGTGGCTGAAAAGTTTTACGTTCCGGAATGCGTTCGAAATAGGTTTACTAGCGCACTGCATCCAATTACACGGGAGAGTGATCTGCATGCTCTGGCAAACACCCTGAAGTCTGATACGTATGTATATAGGTATAACCACATTGATGGACCCTGGCTTACCCTTTACTTTCTGCTTCGTGTACCCTTTGGCTTTCACGTACCGAGACCTTCTTCCGCTACTGTGCGGCCATCGCTTGTCTGGCTTGTCCTGTGTGTGTATATGTATATAGACCCTAGCAGGGATTTAGAAAGCGTCTTAAGTACCGTTTCTATTGAAGCGTTGCGAACGATCATGGCATCGAATGAACCAGGCTGAAATACTGTGGATCTGACTTAAAATAAATTGTACGGATTGAACGGATATTTTTTTAAATTCAACTTTGATCGAATGCTAATTTTTTATGGTACCCGACAGGCAATGTTCCTTTCTTAGTATCGTGTAGTTGGAGGTTAGGAAATTTTTTTTTTTTAAATACGAATCTTATTGATGTTTTTTTCTGGAAAGGAAGGATTTCCGAGCTCGAAACAGCTGTCAAGAGCAAGAGTGCGGAAAAGTTCTGGCGCCCTTCGTTGCAAGGGGATGAAAGGGCCGTACTTATTCCAGTAAGGGATGGAAAAAGGGCCGGAACTGGAAGAAGCCGGAAAACGTGACGAGATGGTTCTTACCGAGGTTTTGATTTATTGCAATATAATGCCAATCGTAGTTCACGTCCTGAATACGATAGTGAAAATGGCGTATAAAAATTTTTGAGACTCAATTTATTCTGGAATAAGTACAATGAAAAGAAGAGTCATTTTATAAATCTTGTCATATATATAATTTTGGATTTTACGTTGTGGGACTTAAAATTTTTTTTGAAAAATGCATCTCAAAATCTTTTGAAAATTTCAAGACCCCTTCTCCGATCGTCAAATTTTGTCTGGGCGTCAATTCTTCGCTTCTCAAATTTCAACCGATGTACAGACGTGCGGCTGGACCAGCTGCTACCCTTAGTCACGTGTATCTCAGACGAAAATGTACCCTTAGCAAAATACAAACGTCAAAAATTATTTCGAGAAGGCACGAGTCCCACTCGTGTTGGGACTCACCCTTAAGAGCCTTACGGGTATATAAAACGCTTCCCCCAAGGGGCCCTGGAAAAGCCTCTAAGGGTCGGACCCAGCATGAGTCCCAAAACTGAAACTGACACGTGCCCATCTGCTGGGCCGTTTTTCTTGTTCGCTGTTAAGAAATTGCCCGCAGACTCTCGCGGGCACTTTTGGGCCAGCTGTTCATAATGGGCCTTTTCTTTTGGGCCAGGTCAAAATTTTTTTATTTTCTACCCCTATATACAAGCAGCGGAACCCCTCGAAAAATCTACTTCGAGTATTTCTCTGTAACCTCAAAAATGCTTGAATTTTATTTAACGTGCATAAATTCAGTAATTATTATTTTTTTTTTCCTAACGAATCCATAATTAATTTTTCTTATCATTTTATCTTCCATTATCCAGCAACTACTTTCAGCCCCTTTTTTCTTATCACGAAGTGAAATATTCCGCCTATCAATGAATTCCACGTCTTTTTGTTTTTTCCTCATTCTCGAAATTACTTCCTACATCAATCGCTTATTCATGAGCTTTTACCGTGTCTGTTTTTCTCTTCCTTCTTATCACCCGGATCTCTCATCAGCCTTTTTATCCCGAGGGAATTTTTTTTCTTGATTGTCGACACTAAACCGAACTACACATGTTACTGTATCATCGTCATTCAATTACCAAGCAGTTACTCGTATGTCCTACCTGAGTAGCATCGACATAAACTAACACGTAGAAAAGAAACCCCCAAAGCGTAACCCAGAAAGCTTAAAGAGAAAATAAAAATAAATTGCATGACGTAATTAGAAAAATATATATATAAACAAAAATCAAGTATTATATAGAATTCATTCGTATAAGTAAATAAAATCAAATTTCCACGTAATCAAAATTGACGTTGCCACTCGTGGAACGCGTGGAATTTATTTGTAATAATAATTTTAAATAATTCATAAGAAGATTTAACCGAGTAGCCCTTATGCATTTAGCTGCTATAAATCTTTCTAGAATTTTTTTTTTTTTACTTGTCCGATTTGGTAAGGGTTGGTGGTTAGTTTTAGAGGGTTGGTAGAAAAGTGCAATGCCCACTAAATCAAACGGACTCTATTCGGGGATTCCCCCATTTCTTTTTTTTCCTTCTCCCCGTTATTACCGACAGATCAACCCCTCGTCCGATCTGTGTAATACTAGACGCTACTCGGATCTATACCTACAGGGTGTATCTAATTGACATCAACAAACTACCCTTAGCGGGTGTGGGACCTGATCGATTTCCGGTACTATTTGTTTCCACCCCCTGAAAGGGGACCAGCTTCATAGTTAGGAAATACATACAGACACTTAAGGGATGAATAAATGAGCAGGATCAACGAAGGGGGTGGATTACTTAATCAGACCGTAAGGGTAGTTAGCAATTTTTTTAACCACCCTATAAAATATAATTATCGAAATATAGTTGGGATAAATTTTTCCATGCAAATCGTCAAAGTTACGTAAGGGTTGTAAATACCCAGAAAACTCACCCTTATCGGACGAGGTTTGAATCGCGCAAATTCGCAACCCTTAGGTAAACGTTATTAGAAACAGATATCGCGGGCACCCAAGACCTTGCTTTAAGGGTGCAGAAGCGCTCTTGATCTAATAAGGGTAAAGGTTAGGGGTTGGGCTCGTGCTGGCTGGGGGGTGGAAATACTGGGTATACTCACGATAGGGTAGAAAATAGTGGGGGTATTCGAGTCGTGGGGGGTGGAAATATTACTAGGTAGATGCTTTTACCTACTACGGGTCTTTACTACGCTAAGGGATGTTCACCCCAGGTCAATACACTATATTTCGATACGTGACCCACAAAAATGAGCTTCCTTACGCAACCCCTCTTACGCTATATCTGTATTCAGCTACATAACCTATCGAGTATTTTATATGAACCCCTATCGCAGGATTTTTCATCCCTTAAAAATCAATAGTCAAATCGTCAGACTTTACGATAAGACTGTCATTCATTTTTTAATACTTAGAAGGGGGATGAAAAATTTGTATTAAAAAAAAAAAAGAAAATTCACGAGGGGCTTAAATTTTGAGGCTTTTCGAACATTTCTTTTTATTTACAGATCCCTTTGGTGTATTTTGAATTTATTTTTTTTTCGTTTTTGATTTGTCTTTTTCGTATAAATGGACCACGCAAGGGTTGAAGCGAGAGTGACGAGAAAAAATAGTAATTTTCAAATTGCTTCATATTAACGAATTCGTTAGGGCTAAATCTAGTTACATTTCTAAGGGTGGCCGTTTATCTGCTACTAATTCAAGTAACCCAAGGGAAACCCACCCTATTACGGATTTTACGTGCTATTTTATTTCTTGACCATTTTCGGGCCCTTTTATGGGTCTGTCACGTATGTAGGAATTCGTGGGAAAACGTCCCATTCAATCTCGTTCGATCAATTCCATTATCGCTTGAGAGCCGACAAAACGAAAATGGCCCATCGTGTCGAATTGCGATGCACTTTGCACTGCGATTTGCATTATATTTTTGAAAAAATTTTTTTTTTCAAATTTTACGACTTGCCTCCACCTTTAACGTCAGGGTTTATCATATCGATCGATTAAATCATTTTGATAATTTTTTTTTCATCTTTTACGATGGTTAAATGATTTTTCGAAATTGTTCTTGGGGTTATGTTTGGAATTGCAGGGAGTTTCGGGGGTTCCGCAGGAAATCGTATTGGGAATTGCGGGGCTGGTGGGGAAACATGAAATCAGGGCTCGAGGGTTGCTGCTCGGAAGTTCATGTGGAAATTAAGGGAGAACTGGATATGCAAACGTCTCCAATCTGCATCTCTTGATTAAGAGGCTACCGATGCAACTGCAGTTGCACTTACAGCTGCATCGAGCTTTGGTCCTTGTTGCATCTGCTTTCGGTCCTTCATACGAATTGATATATTTAACGTACGTGACATAAACACTCGTGCTAACGACGTTAGTTATCAGGATATATGATAATAGAGACACGTGACTCGTCTGCATTGCAAAATTGCATTGAAAATTTTGAAGCTAATTGCACCTGTTAAATTTATTTATTATTACCAAAATTTATCTTATCCATCGTGATTTGTACTTTGGAAGAAAAAATTCAGAATTGAATTTTGTGATATTTATAGAATTTTGAAAAAATTCTAACCTCAGAATTCTATCTAACGTTTTTTTTAAAAGGAAGTTTGAAACTTTAATCTTACAAAATGAAAAGTCAGACTGAAGAAAAAATTCGATTTATTCTTAAAGGCTTCCGCTCTATTTGTCCTATTGTCTCATTTGCTATCGTTCGCTCCTTTATTCACGTCGCCGACGATATTACGCGATTCATTCGAGCAAATCCGGATTACTTCGGTTTCACACGGATAACGAATAACGTAAATTCGCCGAAGACACGCGTAGACCGATTGCGATACTATGGTTTCCATAATATGCGTCACTTCCGTTATTACAAACGAATCGCGAATAAATAAATCGCAATTCCACGTATCCACTGGCAGTGAAAGTTTTTAATATAAATTTCACGTAGACTCGTCCATTGACGTGACTCGGTACTTGTTAAATTTTTGAGTAATAATATTATTTTTTTATTCAAAATTTTTTCCACCCTTTCATGCTTACCTGTAGTCAATCTAAAAAAAAATCTCATTTTGCCGCATCTACTTTGGCTGCTCCCGATTAAAAAAGTTGCGGACTCTTCAGCGTCCGTAAATACCCTCCGAGCTTAATGACGAAACCCGTAAAGTCCTGTAAAAGGGTTAATGCCGACACGAAGATATAAGTATAACGATACTATACTACTACCTTTAATATAATTGATAATAAAGCAGTTGATTTTAATTCCATATATATATGTTTATGTAAACAAAAGAATAGTCACGTAATACCGTGTCAAAGTTTACCCATGTTGAGAGCCACTCTCGTGTAGAATTCTCAGGTTTTCTGATCCGAGGGATGAAAAGTTTGTGGTGGGGATGGCTGCGCGGCGCGGATGCGCGTGAGCATGTAAAGCCTGGCCGACTCTCAGAGCGAGCGTGAGTGCTCAGCGAGTAACATCTAGTCGGGTGCTCGGGCCGGCTTTGCCACTCGATTAGTCTCGATTATTGGCTTTGATTGTTTTTAAATCAAATCCATTTGAACGAAGTCGAGTCGAGTTTGGTGAAGGAGAGAGTGCGGTTTTTAACGAGTAAAGAAGAGACCATTTATTTTTAAAAAATTATTTTCTCCTTGATGAAACAGTGAATATTTGTCGAACTAGCGAATGTGATATTTTGAACTTATCCTGGACACGAACCACGGTAGCGTTGAGGTTTGAGTCTGGTTTCCTCGATATCTGAAACTCGACGCGAATCGGTTACGAGTATGTTAAATATTTTTGTTCTCTCCAATGTGGTATCCCTGCACAGATTGACATATCCAATGAACCGCGTGAAGTGAGTCGTTTCGAGTTATTTGAACGTAGTGGCGGTTTAATGTTTCTTAAATACGGTATACGTGACTGACTGGTGTCTGGGATTTTGATTCGATATTTCGTGAGGAATCTTGTGTGACTTTTATAAAGTGTTAGTATAAATATATGTCGGATAATATCTACGATAAAAAAATATATTAAGTGTTCCGATCGTTCTAGAAAAATATGCTGCGTGCTCACGTGACATTTGAATAATAAAAAATCCATCGCGAGAATCGTACGCAAAGCGAAGCTCTGACCGTTAGAAAAATTCAAAAATCCGAAACCTAAAGTGACTCTAAATATTGAAAATAAAAGGAAGAAGATACTTCCGCGTGTGTTTTACTCTCACGATGTGTGTCTCTCAGTGAACTTGAGTGATTGACAAGTATCGACAGTCGATTAATTCTTGTGGATTATCCCGAATCGGACGAGGCTTCGTTCACGTTCAGACACGACCGTCCGATTTTTCTTAAGACCAAAAGACAAAGAGGTAAGATAAAAGTTTCAATAAAAAGTAACTGTATCTCAGTATATTTTATCGGCATTACTTCGTATGCAAATTTTACAGGACGAGTATCGCTAGATAAACGCGTTACTTTGGCTGCACGTGTAAAATAAATAAAGAAAGAAGATTATATCGACGGGAAGTAATCATCTCGAGGCGATAAAGCTGCATTCCATTACCGAGTAATAGGCCGTTCTTACGAAATCCAAGTCGTTCGAAAATTCTTATGGGAAGCATAAAATAAGACAGAGAAAAAATAAAAGAAACAAAAATACAAAACTGGTCAGTGTCTATGGGGGTTTCTGGTCTCGATCGATCTTCGAATTAGTATCGTTAATAAGAGTGGCTGAAAGGGGGTGGAAAATGGAGTCTGTATCGATGGGGTCTCGAAAAATACTCCGTTTTGAGACAACAATAGATCGTGACTCGAGGCGGAGAGCTCGACACACAAAACACGAAGTACAAAGGAGAGAAAGAGAAAGACAAAGAGAAGACGAGAGTAACACGTAAGAAAAATACACAAGAGTGGTAAACCATTATGGTGGCACGAAGGGTGTAACGTTCGACAGGAACTATTTTTTTTACTCTATTTACTGTATGTATGCTCAAACACCATAACGACTCATGGGTTCCCATGGAACACGAACAACAACAATTTCGACACCGACTTCAGACTTCTTGCGACACAACGACAATAGTCGCTGTGCTCGGCTTAATTTTCTATCGAATTAACGCACAACGAGATCTTTGAGACTTGGTTGTTTCAAAATGGCTGAGGAAATTTTTTTTTTTTTTTAGAATTCACATCCCACTCGGATAAAGGAGTCTATTAATTCTATTATCTTTGAAACTTTTTTTTGGCTCTTATCACGGGTTAATTTATTGTGAGATTTTAATTTACGATTTTTTTACGGCCTTAGATTTTTTCGTAATATCATTATGGGCGTTTATGATTAATAATTTTGTTGTGGACACGAATATCAAAATGGACGTAGATTTAATTTCGTTCTGTAAATACTGATTGGCATTTTCGTTACTGGCTTGCGGTATAAATCGTTTAATGGGGGTTGTCGTGTTCTTATGGGAAATTTTGAATCGGTGGGGTCTGCCCCAGAGACACGTGGCTTCGTCGGGACAATACGGGACGCTTTTGTGGGATAAGAATTTTGTCTCTTTCTTTTTTATTTAGGTTGCCCGTCGTACCATTGCCAACGCCATAACGAGATAGGGAGACACCATAAGCTGCTATTTAATGGTGGTATGGCGTGCAACCCTACAATAATTCTGGACGCTAATTTATTGCCACCGGGTAGAAGTCTCGTTCTTCTGGCACGCCATTGGCATCTAATTCTTAGGGGGTTGACGGTGGGGGAGGCGGATGACAAGTTAAAAGTTCGTCACGACGTAAATAAGTAACATGGGTGCCAACGAAATTAAGAATTCGTGAAGAAAAAAGTCCAAAATTATGATTCATCCTTCGGCCCTTTTTTTTTTTTCAAAATTATTTTTACTCCCAAAATTCGAAATACAAAAAATTCATACTAAGAAACAACCTAAAATTTACTCGAGCATATCAAACCCGTGTGATTTAATTAGCCGCTGTTAATTAAGCACGAGAATCGAAGGGAGTGATTATCGAGATGCTGATTAGTCGGATATCGATTAATCTCGAGCATTCATATTTTTTTTTTCTCCGATTGGTAACCTCCGTCTCCTTTTCGTACTGTTCGACTCACGACCTTCGTCATCTTGCCAGGAAGTCTCTCGTTACGGCTAATTAATCTCATTACGTGGAATTCATGTTGATTAACGGACTAATCGCTTTCACCGAAGATTCGTACGGATAATGCGTGTAGCTGATACGATTGGGAGTACAGGAGGACAAGCGTGATAAGAGATTTATTGTCAAATTTTCGAATAGCGCGACGAGCAAGGGGAACGCTGATTATGATTATGATTATGATTAAAATTTTGGAAAAAATTATTGAACCGGAAGTTGGTGGACGTGACGAAAAATAATTTTAACTAGTCTCACTGTCACGTGGATGGATTAAATATTGAGGGCCCGGGAGGGGGACGTCTCATAATGAAAAGTAATCATTCGAATTGTAACCAATCGTGTCGCAGTATAATAATTGACCTCGAGCGTGACGAGGAAACCTAATTACACTTTGGTATAATTAGACGGTAATTGAATCCTGCGTAGGTAATACTTTACCGTGATACGTATGCGCGTAGGTTCCCTTGTGTTTAGCAGCGACCTCAGTTTACGCTTGTTTAACGTTACGGTGAGTTTGGCCTATGGGGAAAAAAAATTGAGCAACAAGTATCAAGTGAAAATCAGTATGGCATTGAATCGCAGTAACTTTATCTCTGGGTATTTTTGAAAATTTTTTTTGGGAAAATAAAAAATGTTTTTTGCATCAAGCTTTTCGAAATTTACACGTTTAATCCGATTCCTTTTACATACCTTGCACGGGGTTCAAGACCAGATACCCTTTATCGGATTCTTGTCCGATGCATCGTTTTTGAACTTTTTTCAGGGTGGGTAGATTATTTTGGATTTTTTTTTTTGAATTTTTTTTTGATTTCTTATCCATCTTTTCCGCTTGTGGCAACTGGCGGGACTCTTAAGGCCGAGGCTGCGGAGAGGAGCGATGCTGGACCGGGCAAGGTAGAAGCAAGTTGGCAATGCAGGGTGCAGCATAGTAAAGTGCAGTAAGATGCAGTGCAAGTGCATCGAATCGTAGGACGAGTTTCTATCGTGCAGTAAAAATGCATATAAGACGCGTAGATAGGAAGGATGGGAGAATAAGAGGGGAAGTTAAGTAAAGAGGGTTAAAGGGGATCGACGGGAGGGGCGGGAGGGGAGTCAAGGTAGCCACATCGGGGCCTTACCTTTTTGAGCTCTTCCTTTTTAGGGCCCTTTTAAGAACCGGTTCGATCCAATAATAATTCGAGGCTCGTGCCCTGCCTGCTTCGATCTGCCGCTCGACTCGTTTATTCTCTTTATTCAACGCACGTTGCATCTACCTGCATCAGGAAGATGCAGCCAAGAAGGCCGGCATCGATGATAGGGTAGACTCTTTTTTTTTTTAAAGAGAAAGGGGATGCAATTTTTTTTCTCTCTCTTTTTTTTTTACTCGGCTGTAAAAGGGGATGAAAGTTTTATAAAAATTCGAGGCTGCCTATTACTTTGTGCTTCTGGGAAAAAGGGCGTGGCTCTTGTTTTTCTTCAACCCGATGCACTTTATCGATGCAACCGACTCGGTGGGTGCATAGAAATTTGTATTTATCGAATTTTTTTTTCTTTTTTTTTGGATTATTATTACGGTATATTCGAATCTATCAGTTTTTTGATAGTCTGTTATTATCTTGACAAGGTAATTGACGCTGGACCGGAAGTTGGAATATCAATTTTGTAAATGCAGTTTTGGAGGAGGGGCAGGGGGGGGGATGACCGGAAGTTTTACTAAAAAAATGTCAGGATCTATAGAAATGCGAAGTATCGAATTGTCCTCTGTGCGTTTAATCAAATCTAATGAATCCGGGTGCATTCGAATGATATTTGCACTAGACTCGTCATATCCCAGTCCGTTCGTTCGGCTCATTAGCGATCGTTAATTGCAGTTCGATTGTCGATATTTAGTTTACTATGTTTTTTTTTTTTAACAGTTACATGCACTTCTGTGCACATGTTGCCTTTTTTTTTATTTTGCATAGACCATCCTACGTACTTCTCTCTCTCTCTACGATGCACGTGTATCGTCTATTACTCTCGCTGCTGCACTGTTAATTCCCCTTTGCATTCTACTGTCGTGCTAACCCTGTATGCAGTTGCATTTATTGCAGCCGTCCGATCGAAACGAGTTTGCATTCGTCACGTAGCGGCGAATAACATTTGTCGGCACTTCGCGTCTATTTATTTGTCACGTGACCGGGTGGATACTCTTTCGTTTTTTTGAAATTCGCGAAAAAGTGCATCGCCGACACTTGCGTTGCATCGCGGTTCCGAGAAATATGATTTACGAAAGTTATAGAGAGAAGCGGACAAATTCGTTAATTTTAGGACACCCGGTACTTTGTGGGACACACGCGAATATTTAGCATAACTGCACCGAGGTGCATCCGTGCATTCTTCATTATCTCCGGCGGGCTCGAAATATTTGGTCGCATAATCGCTGCACTTTAGCTAAAGAGGTGCAACTGCGAGTGCATGAATATTCAGAAAAAATCTCTCCATCGCGAATTCAAGCGGCGAGCATGCGGGACGCTTCGCTAAGCCGCAAAAGTATTTAACACTGTTTAAAATAAAACAATGAAAAGTGCATCTGATAAAATGCATTTTAAAAAGGTGCATTAAACATTACAGCTATTATCAATGATACCGTGCGTGTTAGCTCTGTAGGACAATGCGTATACAAGCCGTATAAAAGTACCAGTGCAGTTGCATTCGATTTGTGCATTAATGAATATTCATAAAACTGCATATAATAATTCACGCGGGTGCATCGGATGCACCGTCGAGAGACTCTGCCAATAATAAAGCAATAAAAACGACACTCCGCTCCGACAAGTAATTAAGGTTAAATCGATTCGTGCCTGACGAATAATTTTAATCCGAAGATAATTACAAAATTGTCATCGCGAAAGTGCATCTCTTTTATTTTTTATTATCTCTCCGTCTCCACATTAATAATGCAATGACAAACGACCCACTAACCCGTCATTTAATTTGCTCGATACGCGAACCAGCCGTTTATCATTATCAACCGATCGAATGACCTGCATCGCTCGAATGCACCGGCGATGCACTTCCGCAAAGAAAATTCTCTCGTTACTGGTTCTCGCTATCGCGATGCACGTAAACACGTATGCAGTTAGAGATACGGTTGCCACCCCCTCGGTGATCCATACGAATGCATTTTCTCTCTTTTTTTTTTTCTTTTTCTTTTCCAAGACAATCTCGCTCGAGCGTGACTCATTCGATCGCGCGCAAGAACAAAAGAAAAAAGTGCATTCGACATCGATCGCGATTGGCCACTGGAGAGGATGCACATTTTTTAAGCCTTTGCTTTCTTTCTTAACCCGTTGCTGCTTTTTTCTGGCAACTCCCCCCTGCCTTTCACCCCCCCCCCTCCACGTTATTCATTACTTTCTCGTTTACCTTGTTGCACTTTTGTCGATGCGTTCTCGTTCATTAACCCTTTCTCCTCCCTCCCACCCTCTGGCAAACTGTATCTTTTGCTTTATCGAAAATGAAATTGATATCTTGCGCGTATATCCGTAGTCACGTGTACACAGTACAAAAAGCCTCGCTCTGTGTATCAATCGACGTTGCATTCCGCTGCAACGTGCAAAAGTGCATAGTGCATCTTGTTTAGGGATTTATCGATGCAATTTTATACACGTATAAATATATGATGGACAATCGGATACGATTGTATAGAATTGTATTGTTCTCTCTTTAAACGTATTTATTCCTCCCTCTCTTGGAAGGGGGGCGGAGTTGGGGGGGGGGTCTCGATTGCCCTCTAATTCCCTTTTTTTTTAGTAAGGTAAGCGCTGCGTCGTTGTAAGAATTTTTTACTTTTTCTTTTCTCGTTTGCACGAAATGCATAATTATATTTTAAAGCTATGCACCCGATGCACTCGGAAATAATTCATCCACTTCACTGCACTTCGTTCGGACGGGACGTTCATTTCTGATAAGAGCTATTCACTCGTGTTCACTGTAGGACGAATGTCTGCCGAACGAATGACACTTTGGTATATCTAATTAAAATTTTTTTTTCAAATTTCATTTTCTTTCGTAATTTTCGAGCTTGACAGGGGTACGTTTTGGAATTGCAGGAATGAAAATGCATTTGGGATTTTTTACAACATACAGGGCCCCATTTGTAAAATCGAACGATTACGTAATTTTGGATTAAGTCCGTTCACCGGATACTGAATTTTTGGAAATTGTCCAAAAAAATTTTCCGGGTCTTAATAAAGTTTTTCAAATTTTCAGGGCCGACCAGTTAGGAGACGCCTCGAGGCTCACAAAGATTGCCTGAAATCCGTTCGTAATTCACGCGAGAGCAAGCGAGATCGGACGTGTAAATATGAAAAAGAAAAAAAAAAAAAAGAAAACCGCCGCGTGCCGATCCTCCTCAGGTATCGAATCTCTACGTACACGCATGGTTAACGTGCCTGCCGTATGGGGAATCCATGGGCGCCATGGGGGTATCCGCTTACCCATAAGAAGTTCGGCCCGGTCGGAGTGTAGGTCGTCGTAAGGTGTAGGTGTAGGTATAGCCGGGAGAGTCTCCCTTCGCGAGGAACACCTGCTCCTCAGGTATGCGAGATCCTTTCGATCCTTTCGAGCGAGGCTGAGCCGGATTTCTGCCGCAGATTTTTCATCCGAGCATTATTACTGCAGGCACCTTTCGATACTTCTACAGGTAGATCCAAAGGCGGTGGCCATTTATAAATTTCAAATTTTTCATCGATTTACCTCGAAATCGTCAATCTCATGCACAAAACGGCAACAGCGCATCGAATACTCAAAATTCAACTGATCCGAGCGCTCGTCCATTGAAAAATTTATATTTTCCAAAAATCATTAATCACCGATCGATACGTAAAATATGTATAAATTGCCATGTTGTCGAAGAAAAAAGTTTGTTTTAAAATTTGAATTTCTCTTTTTTTCTTCTCTTTTTTTTTTCAAAATTATCCCACGGCACTGTCCTTCGTGGGTGTAAGGTATAATTATACAGGGTGTGACGATAAGTACGTGAGAGCCAGTATTACGGATACCTGGATAGAGTGCAAGATAGATGATGGGCGAGAGGGGAGATAAGGGGAGGGAAAGGAGGGGGGAGGGGAGAAATCACTACGAAACACCTGCCGACCGGGCGATCGGCCAAACTTATTTTTAAACCTGCCAACTTTTCGTTTCTCGCACCTTGCTCCTGCATCTTGGGACGGATGCTGTCTCTTGATCTCTTCCTCTCTCCTTTCCCTCGTTTCGTCTTATTTTTTTTTTTTCTTCTCGAGCTCGCTACAAGGAGATACAGTGCACACAGTCGGGGATACGACGATCCCGAGTGGATTCTCTTGGGTCCCTTTGGGCCCCTCAAGGCCCAAAATCTTTAACGAGTTCGCTGGACAGATGTTACTCGGGTATCCCTCCCCTCCCGCGCCTCCTCCCCCCCCCTCTTTTCCTTTTTTTCATCTCGGTACCTGCCTGCCTCCCTCGGCTGCCCACTTAGTTCTCTCTACGGTGCAAAAGGGAGACGATCCTTATATACCCACGTAAACGAAGGACTTCGCTCCCGTGTATTATGTCTTATCAGATTACGGTATCAGGTACGGCTACAGGGTCTCACCTGTTATATTATTTGTACGAGGTTGCTTTACGCGGAATTTCATTTTTTTTTTTTTCCTTTTTTCGGTCACACCGTGTGATAAGATTATGGTCTGGATGCTGTTAGTGTATTGACCATATGGGATTGTTGGTTGACAGCGTTAGTCATGGTACTGATAAGGATAGAAAAAATAAATTTTATAGAGTTTTTGCGTATGCGGAGTATATGGGTATGTGGAATGTGCAATTCCTATGAGCCGAAAAAATTAATTTTTCCTTCAGTTGAATTTTTTTTTGAGGGTTTTTCAAAGGCTTCAGACGTCCATTTAAATGTTGATTCAATTGGGGCTTCTTACTTCTTCTTCACTTTCGCTTCGGCATTCATCGTCCTGGCTGCCTCCGAGGGGTTAACCACCCTTTGAACGTCGGTTATGGATGCCAGCAGCGGCAACAACAGCAACGCCGGCTTTAAGTTCTCCAACTGGATGTGGATAGTCGTCTGGTTATGTTCCGAGCGTTCCACTAGTCAGGGTCGGGTTAGAAACTGAATTCCACCGAAAGGAACTGTACCGGGTGTTGTCGGAGTAGGGCTCACTTCCGGTATTGTTTTATGGACTTCTTTTTTCTTTTTCCCTTACTGCGCTACGTATATTTCCTGGGCTTTAGCTGAGATTTGCAGTTTATCGCTCTGCAACCAATTCTACGCGATTCGTTATCGGTTCACGTGTTCCCCATTGTTTCACGAGTTTCCCGGTAGCGTATCTATGCGGAATCGCGTTTCCATAGCCATTGGACCCGATCCTCTGTCCCTTAGTGCCGGAGCCGCTTTGAAAGTCTGCGTGATAAAGGGTTACGATTTATCAAGTGACGCCTACACCTCCGAGGTGAAGGTACTTTATGGGGGTTGCACCTTTGACAATGACTACGTGATTAATTGATACGGTGGGTACGCGAGTCGGGAGATTGGGAATTGCTATTCGTTATTGGAGCCGCGCCACCCCCTCTCTCCCGCCCCTTTTGAGAGGGTATACTTATCTAGCTTGCGAACTCCTTTCCTACCCTAGAGCAATTTCTCGCCTTTCACTCACCGACATCCCCCTCATTGTTGCTTATGCGTGTAGCTTGGTTTGCTGGAGTTGTCGGGTTCCAATTTTCAGTTTGGAGATCGACAATTTAAGGAATTTTGGGTGATCGGAGTTACTCGATGCTGATTTACCATGGGAGTTGAGCAGAAACTGGAATTGCCTTGAACGCAATTCCGCGATATCGGAATTGCAATGTTGTACCCTCGGGAGATACTTTCTTTTGAGGGTTGAAGCTTGAAAATATATTAATTCGTAGACGCTGAACGAGCGCTCGTTAAGTGTACGATGGAATTGCGAAAGTTACGCAATTCCATTATCCGTAATTTTTTTTTTTCATAAAATATTTTTTTATAAGAAAAAAAAGTACGTTCGTATTAATTGTGAAATGGCGCGGTTACTTTGTTCCCTTGGAATTTGCCGTGAAATTCCGTAATTATTTCACGCTAAAGTAATACCAATTCCAAGCCGACTGACTGTTAAACTTTGTTTCGCTTGTTTCAGGTGAGTACCGGTCGTCACGATGCTACCATGTGAATTGGCCTTGCGAAAGTCCACGTCGTGTCTCACTCACTGTCGCTGTAAATGGTAAGACAATTACGAGGAATCGTGATATGAAATTCCATGACGTTTAACGAGGATAATTCAATCCTTTTTTTTTTATACTTCCTCCTCCACGTGACCTCGGATCTGCCGCGTTACCTTACAAGAAGCACGGTGCACGATATCGAAATATACAAAGATTCCTATACAAAGTCCTCGCAACTCCTGTTTGCGCTAAACTTTCCAGACGACTAAAGCTTACCTTGTCGCGCACATGTATACGCGGCTTCTCATTTGCATGCATTGACAGAACCCAAAGGGGAGATCGAGAATTTTTTTTTTTTTTTTTTTCATAAAATCATTCCCCACCCCCGATACATTTTTTTTCGCTTTAAATTGCCAGCTTGTTCCGCCTATGTTGGCACCGACTGTACTTTCACCGAACACGTGCATTTCGTAAGATTGCACAATCACACGTGAACCTCTTGTGACGCTGAAATTAGTACGTCAGTCCGATAATCGCCAAGTGCTCGGAAATTTTACAAGGCACGATAAGGAATGCGGGAGGAACGTTGAGGGTAAATAAAAAAAAGAAAAAAAAAAATGTTTTACACAAGGCTGAAAAGTCTTACGAGCTTTGTATTCGCGCTCGAGCGATAAACATCGCGGCCACCTGGCGGACCTGGGGAAACTCGTGAACCCGACAAGCCTCAACCGAGAAAGATCAAAGGTCAGACGTACGCTGGACTCTGGCGAAGCTTCGCAGGGTGATTATTCACGTGAGGTCGTATATGAGGTCGTAACGTTAACAGCCCTGGAATTATTACCATATGGCAATAGTATGGTATATACGTTACCAGCGTAACAGTGTTACCAACGGCAGCCACTGGGGGCAGCTTTGGAATTGCGCGTAAGCATAGCCTTGTACCTGTGTACCTTCGCTATGAGAACAGACCTAACGTTTCATTATCGATCGGATGGAAAATAGCCTTGCAGGTTGGTCAGCATGCAAGATTTTACATTAACCAGTATCGATCCTTTGGTTACGTTACGTTAAGCTAACCTCACAGCGGTTAAATCCTTTCGTGAGTTATTTTGACTTTTTTTTATTTATCCCCAGGCTGTTGGTAGCATCGCTAATCGGGGGAGCACGAGGGTAATTTTTTGGGGGATTTCGTTGCGTGTTATTGGCACGAATTTACTGCCGGAGTTTATGTGGTTTGGATTATGTGGGACTTTATTTTTATTTTTTTTTTTAACGGTTGGCGACCCTGTCGGTAATCTTAGTGGCGGTACGACTGGCTCCTGGGTGTAACTAATGCGAAAGCTGATAGTCCGCCTTCCGAGATGTTTATTTCGCATAAGTCTAGAGTTACTGTAAACTCTGGCTCTTGCGAACAATGGGGCCCATCCGTGGCTCCTTTATGGGCCTTAAGGCCCTTCGCGTTGTTGAGGCGGGATCTGCTAACCGTGACTGGGACGTATCCTGTTACGTTCTCGGCATGGAGATCTCGCTTTATGCTGGGAGAAACGTATCTTGGAATGGACTGTATTGGGGAATGCGAGGGGATGGAGGGGGAATTTTTTTTTTTTATTAGGTTGGTACAACTTCGAATCGAGGTTATATTTTTAAGGTGAATTAGGGAATCGTGGCTTACAGTCACGCCCAAGGAATTTAACCTAGTGCAAGGTACAGTCACTCGAGACGATCTTTGGTACAGCTTTCTTTCCAATGGGATATTTTATTCCGCTCTTATCTCGTCCAGCATCCCTTGTTTCGAAATCTTCATGGACCACTTTCCCTTTTGTCAAGGCTTAATCGAATTTTTTTTTAATTGGCTGACCGACCGGTCGTTTCGCAAGAATTTGACAGGATAAAGTTTTGCCTTTTTTTTTTTCTTAAAGAGTCTTTTCCTCTCGCCATTCATCTTCGCGATTTCTTCGTTATCCGCTGCTGGCTGCGTTTCTGCTCCTCTCGCGGCCATTAAAAGTTACTGGAATTAAATAAACGTAAAATACGCGAGACGCTTAAACTTCCGGCCCCGATTACTCGGCGATCGAGGGGAGGAAGAACTCGAGGAATCTGAAAATTCTTCTTCTCCCAACTTGCACAATTGATTCGTTTTCTCGCTTCTCCGGCGTTTCTTCGTGATTTTTTTTACAAATAACGACAATTACTGACACTTTATATACATATATATATTTTTTTCATACTAGAAAAATGTCACGAGGAAGATTAAAACCGAGGATTTATACACCGTTCCAAAGAATTTTGACTAAAAGAATGATTTTTTGTAATACTTTTTATTTTTATTCTTCCGGAAATAATTTTGAAAATTTTTTTTCTCCTACGTTAAAAAACGACTATTCTTAAGCTCTCTATGCATATAGCACAGCGCTAATTAGCAGCCTAGCCCAGGGGTCTTCCGTTTCCTTCACTAGCTTTTCTCGATTTTTCGAATTCGACTCGCCAGAAAAATAAGACCGGATATCATCTTAACGGAAGTTGAACCAGTAGTCACCATCAGCGCCAGACATCCAATAGGGAGCTTCAATTCATTTCCAAGTGCCAATAGCGGAGTAACAGAGGCTGGTATATCAACGTATCAGCCAGCATTTAAATATATATATATATATATATATATATATAGTATATTCCTAGAAAACGTCATGAACTTTCCGTGAATTCCATTGGAATTTACCGTGAATTCCTTTCATCGTCTCGGGAACTCCGAATGGAATTTTCCTCATTTTGAAATCGATCGCACGACCCTGCCACTAGGTACGTAGGTATTTTACCTGAATGGGGTAAACGCGTGTCAATTCTCCGGATTCATTCGAATCTAAAACCAGACCCGCCCCCTCCCATTACCGCAGGATCGAATTAATTAGAAAAAATACACGCGAAAGAAATTCCCCAGACAGTAGACGTAGAAAGAGCACAAAAAATTCTCTGCGTCCGTCTAGTAACTTTTTTCACTGCCCACCCTGCGGAAATTTCGAATTTACGTTGGCAACTGTCGCGCGATTTTTTTTTTCTTCAAAAAAGTTGCACGTCATCGATACCCGTACGGTTAACCAAGTAAGGGCAGGTCCAAGGTCATGGATAATTTCTCTAGGGAAATCAGGTACTACCAACTGTACTCGTGTTAGGAACCAAGTTGAAACAACATCCGGTTCCCTGTTCGCCCTGTGTTGCTACGCCTGGACTCCCTCAGCTGGATGATCCCTTTTTCTATGGTTACCCTCGGTCTCCGCGAGAAAAGATCTTCGCTCCGTAATTAGAACGGGGACGCCGACAGACGAACTGGATTTAGGGAATTTATTTTTGGAACCGGAAGTCACTGGCTAGCGTGGTTATCGATGCTCACCCCTGCGGCTTGCGGTCCCAGTTGGCTTTTACGGGACGAGGAACACGGAATTTCAGGATCAGTTACCTGCGATTTTGACAAGGTCCAAATTCGATTGGGAAAAATTTTGAAAAAAAATAATATCAAAAAGAATATTTTCAGAAAATTTGCCCTTTTTTTATTATTACTCCCCCTCCCGTCTGTATACGCGAACTGAGTTATACACGGTGACATCTTATGCCAGGTATTAACCCAGGGAAAGTCTATAGAACAAATATCGATCGACCCAGAAAACTCGAAACACGCTACCCCAACTAACTGTGAACGACAATTCCAATGAATTTATGATTAAAACGAAAAAAAAAAAAAAATAAGAGGGGTGACTTTATTATTCATTAAGATACGTCGACAAGGGATTTTTCCCCCTTACAGATAAAAACGACCTTTCCCGTACACCCCTTTTACGTGTGCGTTATTTTTTTAATACACGCCGACATCCGTAATCTTTATTTTCTTTTTCTTTTTATCACAGCTGAACTTTCTCACGCGGCTGTACACGCTTGACATTTCTTTACGTAAGTCGCACACACGCTGACGCTCGCACGTGGCGTTCAATTAATATATAGAGTATCTACCGCCGAGGAGTCTTGGACCCAAAATTCAAATAATTAACCGAAATACGCCGATTACGTTTTCCCTTTGCAAGGTAATTGACGATTAAGCGCCCTTAATTAAAAAGTTTCAAAGAGAAACTTTGCTTTTCTTTAAACTCGCTACAGACGATTACGTTGACGTATAGCGTGCCGTTCCTGTAACGAAGTTTTCGTAACATTCAAAAAGCCCGCCCTTTTTTCAAATAGCATCCGCTTCCGCTTTCTTCGATCTAATAGGACACTGTTTTTTTGAGCTTGAGGATATTTGCCTGGTCGACAAGACTCGATCGGGTCTCCCTTGGTCTCCTTACGATATCTTCTAGCCGGATGCTTTGACTCGGCTGAAGTCTTCGTAAAGAAATGGCAGCACGTGACTCAGCCAGGGCTCGGCTCTTGTTTGCGTCTGGGACTTGTTCGCCATCGTTTTGTCGGGCTGGTTTTCGCGAGCGAGAGTGCAGCGCCGATTGGGTTGGCAAGACTGACTGCTCGAGAGAGAGAGAGAGAGAGAGAGAGAGAGAGAGAGAGAGAGAGAGAGAGAGAGAGAGAGAAAGAGAGAGAGAGACAGAAGAGAGAGGGAGAGAGTCGGGCGAGTCTCTCTGATTCTGAGTCAGAGAGTAAACGAGAGAGACAGATGGGGAGTGTTGCGAGTGAAAGGGAGACAAAGAGAGGGGGGAGTATAACAGTAAGAGAGTAATCGAATGCTTAGATACATGGGAGTTTCGTGTTACGAAGCAAGTCAAGTCCAAGGGACTTGAAATGCGTTAGGATGGCGAAGAATTTTTGAATTTCGCGCGCGAATTTCGTCAATTCAAACAAAATAGGAGACAATTTTATATTCGTAATGCGTATCCTTACGTGTGCTTTTGTGTTCACGTATTTTTAAAGGGGCTCGTCGAACTGTCCATTCTGTGCAATAATGTGTGTACGGCGAGTTTCATAAGTCTGGGGAAAATTTATTTGTAGGACGCTTTCGTATCTTCTGGTTAATGTTTCGCTACTGATTCCTGTATATATATATACGGCATATATACATATATGCTATATATACTATGTATACATGTATATACTATGTACACACGTATGCACTGTATTGGAACGCAGCTAGTTATTAATGCCTCTTGGTTTTATTGGAACGTGAAATATATTTATAGATAATTGAGAAATCCTACTAGGACGTATTTATCTGTAGAGGTTCGTATCTTTCTTTTTCTTTTTTTTTTTATTATTATTTTTCCTCCCGTATCCACTTCGTTTTACTTTTCCATGCACTTCACGAAGTGGCGCGCGGGGTCGGGACCCGTCGGCTTAGGCTGGAAATACCAGCTGGATTTATGACTGGTATAAGGCACGTATATGCTCCTTCGATCGCTACAAAGTGTCGGGAGAGAAAAGAAGAAAAAATTTTTTTTTCGAAATGATTTTTTTTTTATCTCCTCTCGAAAGTCGAACACCTGAGACTCGCTGAGAAGATATTTTGAATATTTGTGTACCGAATATTTTGTTTACGCGTTTTTTTTTTTTTTTTTTTTTTTTTGACAATTTGCGGCTTTTACGCTGTCGACTCCCCGGGGATGATTTTGGCATTGATTTTTTTATCCCCCGCTCGAGGGGATGACGACATAACTTTTTACTTTAGGGTGACTCGTAAATACGAATAAGACGGAAGGCTGTGGTAGGAAGACGCGATTCGGCGCCTTGAGAAATCTTCACTTTTGTATGGGGGTGTACATATATACATATGTATATACATACACTATATAATATACATATATATAATATTGAAACGTATTTTTTTGAGTTTACACTGATAACGAAGATCCGAAAACTAACCTACGTCACCTTCGGCCGTCCACCCTTCGTTCGTGCATCCGCGTTACAGGCGGGCACTAATTCTTTTTTCACCGACGACCCGGTATAACCTGGGCGTCAGGAAAATAGTACCGGAAATCGAGAGCAATTCGAAAATCGAATCGGATCGTAAAATCGGTACGTAATTTTTGAAAATCCTCCACAGCCGCTTTCCCGGGTCACCGGGTCACGGCCGAGCGTCGTGACCCCAGCTGGGGTCAGGGGGGGTCATCCTTTGCCCTTAACCTATCAAAGTTCTATCTCCGCCGGTTCTGCAGCCTTTTGACCTCTTATTCTTAGGCGCGATAATTTAACTGACAAGTTCAAGTCTTCCGTGACGCGACTTAAAGGTCCGTTCACACTCTTTCGTATTTACTTAGCGTTACGTCTTAATCGCCCGTGTCGCGGGGCACCCCTGAGCTTCCCTAGTTTCTTAACTGGATTATGTCCTTTTTCAGTGAACAATACGATTTTTCTATGCAGGGACTGTACCAGCCCCGACTGTAGTTAAAATTAAGGGGTGTTCATTTCCACCATCCCTAAAGTGTCACAGCAACGGTCAGGACCAAGCCGGGTTGTGTATGGACCCGTATGGTATCGTGCGTGTAAATAGAGGGGTGGAAAAAGTCCCTATGAAAGAAAGAAATGCAACTGGCTGTACCCTTGTATTTATACCTAGTGACTTTCTGCCGGTCCGTGTTTACCCTGGCTATGAATTATTTTAGGGGTTGCATTGTTGTCGTCGTGCCGTATTAGGGGTTGATTTTCAAAAACTTACGCCGGGAATCTCGAGTGACGATTTTTCACGCCCCTTTCACCCTTGCTGAAGATTTTTTTTCAAGGAATGGCCATTCTCTGGTGTTTTTTTTTTTGCGAGAGTTAATAAAGAGATCTAGGGGAAAAAGGGGTTGTTTGTATAAGGGATGCTGAGTCGAACGAGAGGGGGTGTGGATTCAAGGGGTTGTGCAAAATGTGCTGAACGAAATTGGCACTTTGCCGAGCAATGCAAAAATGCTAATTTCAGATTTACGCAAAATTCACCCCCTCCCTCCCTTCTTTGCTCTTTTTTTGGGCCGTTCGTGGAATCTCTGGTCGCTTTATGGAATCGAACGGATTAATTGCGAATCCCGGTAATCAATTAAATCCAATCGATTTTCTCGTTTTTTTTTTTTTTTTTCAGTCCTTTCATCTTTTAAACCCTCACGGAACGTGATGGTTCCTTTTTTTTGTTTTGTTTTTTTTTGCAAATTACGCAACTGTCCGGCTAAGTGAAAATCGCGAATTAATTTTTTCGCAATATCCAACTCGGAAATTTGGCTGCTGTCGCGGATTGTACTTTCGAGAGTATAATTGATTGACACTCTAAGGGTGGATTTTCATTATCCCCGCTAATTAAGACGGCTGAAATTGACGCGTTGACGTAAACCGAAATTTTGCGTAATGAAAAACCGACGAGCGACAATACACAACGATCTATATACGTAACACACGAAATTTCGACTGTAAATTTTTGTTTCACTATTATCAAAAAAAAAAAAAACGCGATCCAATTTTTCCAACCGGAAAATCCTTTCCCCCCACCCAAAAAAATCCAATAATTTCACGGTCGTTTCTCAAATTGCACGTGAAAAAAAAAAAAAAAGCTTTTAATATTTCCAAAAGCACGTATCGTTTAATGGACGTGGAAAATGTGAAAAAAAAAAAAATTCATTCCACGCGTCCATTAAATATGATTTATTTCCGCGAAAGCTCACTGTACATTTTCAGGCACACATCATTACGTAACACGAACGTGTCTTAACGTACCGGCTGATTAGAAAATCGCGAGCCATTTCACGTTTACCTGGAAACGCAACATTTCTCGTTCCACGAAGAATCCACATTTCCGCGATCCCATAAACGTCCCTTCGTTTTCCTGCTGATTTTATTGGACATGCCTGCGTGACACAGTTACCCATACAAATGCATAACCAGACTAAAGCAAAGCACACGTATGGTACAGATCACATATGCTCGTATGTGAATCCTATGCAAATACATAGTAGGTGCGTCGTAACTCCGATAACGTAGCGACTGTATGAGTGAGAAAAAAAAAATTGCACATAATGCAAATAAATGGACGTACTAACGTAACGTCGTGTACAAAAGTCACATATGAAAAAGTCACATATGTGAAGCTACGTATAAATAGTACAGATATATCATACAGGATTATTCTTATCGCCTTAAAGTATTTGATATTCCTGTGGCAGAAAAAAAAAAAAAAATTCGAATTTTACTCGATTGGCTAATGCAAGATAAGGGGTACTGATAAGACTGATAAGAGGCAAGGGGGTAAACAGCACACGTTAATTTACGCTATTTGATGGGGAGCGGACTGAGAAAGACATAGGAGGGACGTTTAAAAGTCATTGGACTCGAAGTACTCGTGTGAACGAGGCTTAAGGAGGAATTTGCAAATGCAATGCAGACACTGTATATGTATTGTAGTTAGATGCGTGTGCACTGTATATTTAGGCATAGGGAAAACACCGTTATTCCTGTCAGGGGAAACAGTGCGAACTGTGCCAGACTGAAATGCCTATAGAAAGGGTATAAAATACGACAGGAGCCAGACATCGGAGAGACGTCATCCGCGTGTCTTATTCCGGGACAGAACTCGTGCTTTAGAAAGGACATGAGTCCTACTGACAGCTTTTGTTGTTCTCGAGTGGAGCTTGCAAAAGCTCCCAGCTAACTGTCACACGTGCGGTCCACATATGTGCTCAAGGACGTTACATACTGGCTTCTTGTATATACGTCATCCGGTATAGGGAGGCGTATGAATTTATTTTATTTTCGTGCTTTATGGAACCGATATACCGGGTGTGCTATTTGGACAATTGGTGCGATTTTTTTTTTTTCACAGGCTAGTGACAGTAGAGAATTTTTTTTTTTAATTAGTGATTTAGGGTATTTATAGAGGGCGCCTATGGTTTACGAAGATTTCAGGGTTTTGAGGATAGGAGAGTTATATACCGGGTGGACACGCAAGAAATTGGATGAGATAAGGTATGAGTTTTGGCTAATGAAAAAAAATTGGATAGATGGAAAAAAAAAGTGAAATTCCTTGAGAAAAGCTCGGAGCCCCCCCCCCTCCTCCCTCCTTCCCCTCTAGCGACTTAACCCCGGGTAAATGGGTCGACCAGGGTGCGTTTATCTTTAGCAGAAATAACAGGGTTCGCCGTGTTTTACGAGCATTAAGGTTCTCGCTGGCGGACAGAGATAATAAACGCAAAGCCAACGCGGCCATATTCAACCCCATGAAAGGGACCGACGACCCCCCAGTCTGCAAGCTCTGTGTCAATTTCAAAGGAGTCACGTGACGAGGGGATGTGATTTTGGAAAAAAAAAATTAGCTTCGGTAAATATTTTCGCAACGGCGCCAACGATGTAAATATAATTTTAATTAATAAAATTCCATTTTTTTTTTTTTTTTTTTTCATTATGCGTTACGTTTTAATTAGCGGAAATTTATTTTGACTTTTAATACATTGAATATAGACTCGTACTTGGTGCACGAGCTCCCTCTGTTTCCGGTTCGCTTTACGAAAATTCTAGACTGCGCATCCTGTGCGCGTGGGAATTTTGATTACTCGCAGGGATAGTGTATATATGTATATATCTTGGTAGTCTACGTGCTTACCTGGCGCGCATTGTGAACGCGGCTTAAGCCGTAATTTGACTAGGGCCATTAGCTGGCCAGGGACGCTAAAGATGCCTGGCTTAAATTTCGTCGCGTTTCGCTAGGACTCGAATTCCTTGCGGGAATTGGGCGAGGGGGGTTAGAGGGGGGGGGGTAAGTGGGGAGGTCATGCTCCGAGGTCATCTGACTCGATATAAGATTAGGGCGAACAAAGGCTTATTGTGTTTGAATGATATTTTTGAAACGATCTGCGGACATGACGATTGCAATGGGAAGAATTTATTGCAATAGGGGAAAATTTTTAATTGATTTTTGTTAATTGATTTGGGGGGGGGGTGGGTGGTTTCTTTAATTTGGGGAATTAATTTTTGCATTTCGAGTGTCCTGGTATTCGGTTTGATCAGGTTTTTTTTTTTGGGTTGGTATCGTTAAATTAACGACGATTACATTGACTTCGCACTTAATTGGATTGTTTTGAGGCACTGCGTGCACGTCATAAATATTCAGCCACGTGTGTGCACATATGGCGATGCATCCTCGCGATCATGAACGCGTGACTGGTTGGTTAATAATGGCGAGTTTGCCGAATAATCGGGCCCGGGCGATTATTGCGTGCGAAATTTTCGTAAATTTCGGGCAGGAAACGATTTCGCGATAGGGAGACTTATTATCTCTGTAAGATTCGGTGAATTTTATATGCGCTTCGCTGCCGTTGCGTAAACCGGCAAATTGCACTGGGCTTTTATGCATTATTAATGCCTAGTCGAATTTGCATTATTAATGCCTAGTCAAATTTGCATTAAGGATATATCATGGGAATGCGAATTTTTTAATTTGTACCTTTTCGCTCGTGTCGCTTTCGTGGGAACTTCGAAGACCGTGCAAAATTATGGGGGGGGGGGGGGGGAAGTGTCTAAATCGGCATCCTTTTTTTTGCGATTAAATAATCGAATAATTCGATTTTTTTGCAAAAGTGTCTCTCACTCTTATTTCTGCTGTCACGTGACAATGCGAGCTAATATGTTTTATTTGCAAGGAAAATTCGCAATTGAGCATGTAAGGGTAGGTTAGATTTTTTTTTAGGGATTTTTTTTCGTGCGAATATTTTTTTTTGCCTTATTTCATCGCTATTATGCACGTCCGAGTAATTAACGATTTTCGACAGAGAACCCAGTCGACTCACGTTGAATATTTAAAAGGGATCCGCCCTCGAATAATTTGCAGCGCATCCCTTTACGTGCGAATCTACGAATTTCGCGAGACTCAAGCTTCACGGGACAGAGACTCGCGTTAAGTATTTAAGCCAGAGCTTCGATGTCAAGCGGATTGTCGTCTGTCGTAATTTCTTGGTATCTGCTGCAATAATTATTAGAAATCGATCTTGGCTAATCTAATTTAACCTGGGAAAGAAGCTTTGCGAATTCATAAAAAATATTGGCAAATTTGTCGCGGAGGGAATTGCAAACTTGCCATTGGAATTTCTGTAACGCGCAAGACTGGGTTACTCTTTCATATGGGAACCTGTATAAAGTTGGCCCCTTCGATGCGTATTTTATTCGACGGACTGCGATAAGATTTTCTAATAATAATATTTGCAAAAATAGGAAAAAAAAAGGCTGAATGACGTTTATAATTTTTCGCGAAAATAACGTATTCGTTCATCCATCAGACGCAATTTGGATTTTGTCTGGTTCTTTTATCTCGCTGAATAATTTTATTTGAAAGAATTTCGAAGTGCTTAAACGAAATGAAAGCGACAAATTTCATTGCAGTAAAGCTTCAACTTGTTAATTGTATTTGGGATTAACTTTTTTTTTTTTATTAAGTTGAGAGTCTGTGTATATTGTTGATCTGTCGGCTACTTCGGGAGACTTCGGTAAAAGTCGGAATAACTCGGGTTCATATACGGAAGTGTTATTATATCTCGAAGACGACCAAGAATTTCCATAAAGACACCAGGCGTTAAACGCGACTAGGAAAAGTTTCGTCAGGACGAATTGTCGCCAAGTTGGTAACAGTGCTGGTTTTCTCACTGAAAAACTTTTTCCATTTCAAGAAAATGTCGAATTTTTCTTCCATCCAGCTTTACCTTCCTCGCTTCTGTATCTATACTCGTAGGTAGTTCATGGCTTTGAAACTTTCCAATTTTCACGTCCCAGTAGGCAGTTTTTCCATTTTCTTTAAAAAAAAAAAACTGCCCAGAAATGGAAACCGAAAGCCAATCGCTCCTCGTGCTTACTTTTTTGCTATTATTTTCAATTATTGTTCAAAATTATTTTTCTTCGAATTAAAACAAAAGATTCTTGTACCATCTTTTCACGCTTTTTTCCTTTTTTATTTTCGATCTTGCACCAAAGCTGGATAAATTTCTCTTGATTTGTAGGAAAATGCACGGGAAAATTATTTCGCCTCGCCGTATGACATACGTGCTATACATATATGCAAACCTTGACTATATGCATATAGGTATACATAGCAGGAAGCGCCGTTAGTGTGTATCCTGGCTGGATTAAAGGAGCAAGGATTAAGAGATGCAGGATTACGGGTGACTGGTGACGATAGAGTAAAAATACAAAAAAAATAAAGGAAGATCAAAGTGGGAAGAAAATAAGATGAGAAGAAAAGAAAAAAAAAATATCAATTTTTTTTAAATCAATTTTTCCCGATTTCGCTTTTCTTTTTGCTCTTGCACCGAAGCTCGATAAATTTCTCTTGATTTGTAGGAAAATGCACGGGAAAATTATTTCGCCTCGACGTATGACATACGTGCTATACATATATGCAAACCTTGACTATATGCATATAGGTATACATAGCAGGAAGCGTCGCTACTGTGTATCCTGGCTGGATTAAAGGAACAAGGATTAAGAGGTGCAGGATTACGGGTGACTGGTGATGATAGAGTAAAAAAAAAATAAAGGAAGATCAAAGTGTAAAGAAAATAAGATGAGAAAGAGAGGGGGAAAAAATAAAAATAAAATGAGCGTTATCGATGGACGCCCAGGCGCGAGGCGTTTATCCTGGGTTGTCCAGGAGGGCAGATTTTCCTCTGATTCTCGTGCTTTTCCGCTTTTCACTATCCTGGAAAGTCCTTTGGCACGAGTTCAGCCTAGGCGAATATCCGGGACACCCAAACCCCAAGATCCTTAACGATTCCCGGGCAGCCCCAACTGCTCCCGGTACGCCGGTCCACGTTCCTGCAGGACTTCGTTTGATCCTCGGCGTCGGGCAGGCGTCGAGGAGGCGTCGAGGAGGCGTCGTTTCTACGTCGAATTACTTGCCGGCTATATCCACTGTCGACCCATTAAATATGCGTATCTAGTTGCTTTTCGAAAATCCGTCTCCGTGCACTTGTCAAAAATTTTTTTTTTTCAAAATTTTCACTACACTTTCGGGTATTTCAGGTTATCGGCCGTTCGACGTACACGTGTGTGTGCGACCACGTGTGACATTAGGGGTTGGAGACTTTGGAATAATTTTTCGAAAATTTTATTAAAAAATTCGAATTCGATAATACGTACAATTTTGTAGCAGTCTGCACGTGGGGTGGGTGAAATTTGCTTTTTCCAATTTTCATGCAAATTCTCATCGACCGATACAATTTTCCTGGAATTTTCTCTATTTCGCAAAAAATTCATCCCCCGTAAATTCACCACCCTTTTTTTTTTTGAGCATCCTAACCTCCGTATTACCTTTCGTTCTTACCAATTTGGCTGTTTTTTTTTAAATTTTTTTTTTTTGACTTTTTATTTTCAAACCTCCCTCTTCAGGACCTACTTCAATTTCTCCCTTATTCTAATTGGAATTTTTCTTTTTTAATTAAATATTTCAAATCTATCTCGAATACCGTGCTCAAAATTTTCGATGGGGGTTTGGTTGGCTAGCATGGAAATTTCACGTCTGACGGAAACGAAACGCGCGCCGACACTTTGTACGTATTCCTCAGTTAGGGGTAGTTCGGCCGGGCTCTTTCTAAGGGTGGTTTCAAGTTTCCCGTCAAGGGCTCCGAACGAACATTTCCTACCCTTCGAGACTCAGGATCAGACACACAGCATGAGTACATAGGTACATACGTATGTACCTGCAAAACTCTAATACCACCCTGTATATCTATATCGTAGGTCTACGTTTCCTACTGTCTGCTATTTACTTTTTCCGACGTCTCCTGTCATTTATTTTTCTCTATTTACTCCAGTGCAGTCGAGTTACGCCTTTGGATTCATACTCAGGGGACTCTTACGCTCTACGAGCAATAAGAGAGGTGGCCCCTCGCGGAGAAGCACAGGGCGACCGTAGCCTCTTGACACTGCCCTGACAATATCCAGGAATCTATGTATGTTTCATTGAAAATATTTATTTTCAATTTTTTTTTCTTTTCTTTTTTTTTTCATTCAATTCTTCGTTCCAATGCCGTATAATACGCAGTGGAATATATTAATGAGATTCGCTCTGTATTTCCATTTTAATATTTTTTATCAATTCACCACCCATCGTGAAATCAAATTTCACGTTAAACGGAAAATGGAGATAAAAAAATTTGACTCGTGAACAGTGCAGAGAATACGACGATTACAAATACGTTAACGAGCACGTGAGTTCTTATCAGTTCGTATTTCGATGAAAATTGATAATCGCATTTGAGCGAAGTTCAATTTGACTAACAATAAGTACATACATATATATACACATATGTACATATGTATGTATTTATATACGGTGAGTTAATTTTTCCTGATCACGTCTGACGTGCGGATGCATCGACGAAGGGTGGGCGGTCAATGGTGACGTAGGTTAGTTTTTGGATTTTCGTTATCAGTGTCGAGATAAGAAAATACGTTTATATATATATATAACTTTTATACTTATATATATATACTTATATATATATATAACGTTTATATATATATACTTGCATATATATATATATATATATATATATATGCAAGTTCAGTCATTTCAGAACACATATAGACACACTGAATACTGTTTCTGTTTACCCAGACAAGTGTGTACATTTCCGTTTCAATCTAATCTGCTCGCAAGAGTCCTCGCATTATTGTGGAAAAAAATTTTTTTT
>JARQSW010000477.1:9587-25803 GCA_030142375.1 Calameuta pallipes | reverse complement strand
CTCTGTCGTCCTACGTTGCGCGTACCTTTTGCCACGTCTTAAAATAATAAACGGAAGAAACCATCGAGTTTCTCACCCAGAAATGGTAGAAATCCTGTAGGACGCAGTCGAGTCCACACGAAAGATTTGGCCACGCACTTTTTTCTCTGTCGTCCTACGTTGCGCGTACCTTTTGCCACGTCTTAAAATAATAAACGGAAGAAACCATCGAGTTTCTCACCGTAGAATTAACGTTTGTCGTTGAGTTTGGTTATTTCGGTGGGCACGGGAAACCAATCCAAACAGTCGAAAGGAAAATAGAGCAATAAACGTGGATTAAGGCTCCGTCGCTACGCAAATAGCACAAGTTCAACGACAGACGCGCCTGGACGCGCCTTTCCCGTGTTGCACGTGTTCCGAGCACGTGTGTTACTTGCCTCCGCATTTGTAAATCGCGTCGAGTCACCGGGCGGTTATGAACTTTCAAATTTTCTTAAGACGCTCGGCTGTTTCGTGACGTTTCGCTCACGAGCTTCGCTATGTGGTACCGGGGCGTCTCGATAGGTGGCGCCACTTACGGTCATGGAAATTTCGGGAACAGTCGCTATGGGGATTCGAGACGTTGGGGATTCGAGACGTTGGGGAGTCTTGCGGTTTGTGCCTGGTGGGATCACTAATTAACAGGAACTTCCTGCAGGAATTTCACCTGAGATCCTATACCATCCCACATAATATATATCCTGAGACGTACATATATATATCGCCTTGAATACAGCCAACGATGACAGCGCGCGAAAATTTGAATGGAAGGTAACCTTCAAACATTGATTTCATACTGGGTATTTGGTAGAATAGAAATTAATGAACTTTAATTCCTGGGCTTCGAATTTTTAGTCTTGTCAATTGAGTAATAACAAAATGGCTTCTCATTTTTTGTCCAGATCCACATTGAATCCAATTATTTTCTGTTGACGCTGCTTGAGAACTTGATCTGTCGGTAAGCTTAGAAGCCTTTAAGATTCTTAGCCGATCTACTGTACAAGTATATTTTACGTAATGGCGGTACTCGGTGAAAATGAGCAGCTGCTTTTGAATCGAGTCTACGTTTATGTGGGAAACTCGTAAACAATAGTTTCTCCCATGGCGTTTGACAATGTATTATTAGGTTATAAAATCTATTGTCTCTGATGGGATCCCATCAAAATTTACGTGGTTTGCCTTCCAGCCTGTTTCCAGGCAGATCTTGTTATCTCACCCTCTTCTTGTCCTTTGACCCATCATAGAAACACGCCCTGAGCATTCTGCGACGACTTCGCGATGTCTGGCTTAACTGGCTAAAGGACTGTTACTACATGTACATTTAAGGGGATAAGTGTTGAATCGGTGATCGAGGATTAATCCAAAAATCAAAGTTATTATTATTATTATGTAATTATTGCAAATTCTAATTATATTATTGAATTGAAAAATAATTGATCTCGTAACACGAATGTCTGTATTTACGCTTTAATTATTATTATTCTCGTAATCAAAAAATTTTCATCATTATTTACGAAACTCAAAATTCGATCGAATAAACTTTATTGCGAGTCTGCAGGTACTTCGGGTATTAAAATTTTTTTTGGATACTTGACTTTAAATAGGATCGATTCATGCAAATAAATATGTATTTACTGAATAAATATGGAAATGAAATATTTATATTTTTTATTCGATTTCTGCTCGTGGGTTAATCGATATTGACGATGAAATTTTTTTTTTTCAGATTTTCAAAATCGTCGCCACGTGATTTTCTTCTGTTTTGGTGAGTAACGACTTTTCGTATGCCTCTCGAATCTGTTATTCGTTGGAAATTATTATTTTTTTTCTCTTTTTACTGCAGATTCTTTCTTTGATAACTCACGGAAGGATTTCTATTGATGGGCGTCGATTAGGTAATCATTATTTTTCCCTTAGGCAGCTCAAGTGCCTCGTGCTCGTAACGGTTGCACTTGGAGCCCTGAAATTTCAATATCAAGGGGTTCGAATATTTGTTATCTTTATGGAATAATCGATGTCGATCAAATACCTCGTTATTTATTCTTGGATACATGGAAATTCTCTTGATTGCGTCAATTTGTTATTCCTTATGCGAGGACTCGCAAACTCTTGAGATATTAGCATATCAAACTGAAGGTAGATTGATATGCATATATGTATATATATATATTGTATGTATTTATGTACGGTTGATATCAGTACAAAAAAAATCGTGTAAAAATTTACCGACACTGTTGATGAGGTTTGAATTAAAAATTTTAATTTTCTTTAGGTCGATTGTTTGATTGAAAATTTACAATTTATTGGCCAGAGACGCAAGGGTCGCAGATAAATGGGGTGGCTCTTTGATAAATTATTTGAAATATGTAAAAGTACTTTTTTCTCGATATCTCAATCGATAATCGATCGAGGGAAAATAGTCTCGTAGAATTCTCATGAAAGTTTTAATCTCGCTCCCCATGGAGCCATGAGGCTCCTTTTATATTCTTTTCTATTTCTTCATCCCCCAATCCGCCATTCTGCAGGATTCCGGCCATTTGTCTCGCACCCCCAACATTAGGCTGCCACCCAAGTACCCATATGGCTCGTTGGAATGGACCGATTCCACGTTCCAAAAATCTAGAAAATGTCACGTGTCATTTTGCGCGCAAGTCAAAAATAAATTATCGAGCACGATTGCCAACCCCCCCCCGAAAATACCCATAAAAAATTGTAATCGTAACGACGTAAAGAAGTGTAAAATTTTCTTTTTCGAAATTCCACAATCTTCAGGCGTTTTCGTAAAAAAAAAATTTCTTTGAATTTTTGTTTTCTCCGTATCGACAGTTGCCTCACGAATTTCACGATTCGTAATCCTAGACGAAGCCATTTCCACCCTCGTCTTAGAATTTCGATTTCTTTTCCCCTATAAGAGTCCAGAGTCCATCACCCCTATTTCCACACAGCATCCTTCACGGCTTCTTATTCCTCAGCCAGATGTTCACTCGAATCTCTATAGGCGACCTATCGGCAGGATCGATCGGAGAGGAGCGCGAATTTTATTTCTCATCCTGCCAGAAGCACAAAGCAAGATAAGAAAAGCTCGAGATAAAAACCGCAGCATCTCAAAAGAAAATGAAAACAAATAAAAAACGTCCTACCCAATCAAGGGCTCAATTTTGAATTATTGCTACGTTGCCAAATTCAATTTTATTATTACTCTTATTACGTGCTACCCGCACTCGATTTATTTACGTTTAAAATTTACACCCGGTATACACGTGTACATCCCCTTTCATTGATAAGGTAATCTCAATCTTATGAAATTTTCAAGCTTCCCTACAGATACAATATAACACTTAGCTGCTCTCAAACAAGTAACGTATATCTACTTGTATATTATGTATATATATTGCTTTTCCCTATTTTCATATTTCCCGCGCCTTCTGCGCTCCGGACTGGAGCGATCAAGGACCCTGGTCGTCTCCGCTGCGTGGGGGAGCAAATGTGGCAACGCAGCAGAAGGAAGGACCTCCCCGTTTTATCCTGGGTAATAAGGCAACGCCGCCCCCGGCATATTGCTTAGGGGTTGCCAACCCCCAAAAGACATTGCCCCCGTAATTACGGCAAGACGTTACTTCGAACCTGTAACGTTAATCCCGGTTTGTGTCAACCCGAGCAAAAACTACCCTTATTTTTATTTGTCTTCTCGTCATCCCTCAAAAATTTACCCATTAATCACAACGCGGACAAGTTTTTCGTTTTTCGTCGAAGTAAAAGTGACTCGATCGAATTTTTTATTAAAAAAAAATTTTTTTTCTCTTCCCTAGTATCCAGTCTTTTTTTACCGGCACTCTACTCTCTCTCCAGGAAACAAGTGTCGGTTTGCTAGGGGTTGGTACCCCGTTCCTACCCTTGGCAATAAATCAGATTCGTAGACCGGCAGGTCGTGTGCTTCTTGCTGCTTGGATCCTTATGAAAAATGTGGCTGAACGTGATCGCACTTAGGGAACAGAGAGAGAGAGAGAGAGAGAGAGAGAGAGAGAGAGAGAGGCAGACAGACAGAGGGACAGAGAGAGAGAGAGAGAGAGAGAGAGAATGAGCTATTGCGAATTTAGGTACAGGACAGTCATATGGGATAGACACGTGGGTGGAACCAAGACAAATGGGAGAGAAGAAAGAAAGAAAAAAAAAAATTAAAAAATATTTTTCGCCAAGGTTGACCAAACCGGGTTGAATTTTCATCCTCGTTCCTATGGCGACAGGGGAATCCCCGTAGGTCTTACTCACGCCTCGAGTATTTTCAGAATCCCCGAAGAGACGGAGGGGAATCCCACTATCTCGCTCTCGATCCATTCATTCTACTACACGTGCACGAGCGAGATAGCGTCTTGGCCGGTTTCCATGCACACGACAGAGAGACAGGAAAGACGCGTCGTCGTCCCGCGGGATATTTTCTTGAGCCAGCCAAGATAAACAAAGAACACATTGCTGAGTATTTCGCGTGTGTATATATACATATATGACGATACACAGTGACACGTGGGAATTCGCCATGTGCGAATTTTAAACGTAGTTACATTTTTCGTCGATTTTTTATTTTTTATTTTTTTTTTTATTTTCACAAGCAAACACGAGCGATAGGGTTATCGATAGCGGTATTTGTCAGAGGGCCAATTTTGAGCCGTAAGAAAAATATGAAATTTTACAATCCCATCCTTGTGCCTCTTGCGCAGCATTTTTATATACAGGGTGACTCGAATAGAATCGACTTCAACGTTCATTTGATTCTTATACAGTTGAATCAGTTTTGGTCGGGCTGTACGTTGCGACTGAATCGATCTGTGTACTGTATATTCGTGGCTATTTTTTTTACTTTTTTTTTCATGGGGCACCATGGGTGGCTCAAGGGGAATTTCAAGAGCGTTATGGGACACCCTAATGGCCAATGACTTTATTGCGGTCCATTTGATATACTCCATGGTAAACGGGAAATGGACGATTTCCGTTGGTATAGAACAGTCCTTGTATTATATATATATATATATGTGTATCTAGTCCTCAGGTATGATTGACCGGATACGCGGTATATCCTAAGCAGGAAATCCACGTGACGTAATATAACGCTATTGTGAACGAGGCTTTATTTTTGCTTTATTCGTACTATCGAATTTTTGCTGTTTGCGCGAAACTTTTGTACAATTTTTTTTTTTTTTTTTTTTTTAAATAAATTCGACGTTCTTCATTTTATCTTCGTCTATGCTTAAGAGGAATATTTTGTTTTATTTCTCAACCGTAGTCGAGATGCGATCGGGTTTATCGTGCATTTCACGGGCCGATTAACCAGGGATTCTCGTGTCTGAAATTTATCGTAGCGTAAAGCATTTTGCTACGGATATGCGGATCGGCGAAAATACACGAAGTATCCCGAATGCTTCCGAAGTTTGCGTAATACGTGCGTATATAGACGGCGTGGATTATCCGTATTATAAAAAAAAAAAAAAAAAAGAAAGGGATGAAAATTTAATAAGTTTAAGTTCGATTAAAAATTTAGGATAAAATCTGGCAAGGGTGAAGCTGCTAGTGACTGAAAAAAAGGAAGGAGATCAAGTAATAATAAAATGTCCAATCAATTTCGTACGATATGACATTTTTTGCAGATTTTCGGGCAGCCTTTAATTTGTTAAAAAAAAAAAAAGAAAAATTTACTCCGAATCCTTTTATGCTTTGAACTCTCAGAGAGAAATAAGAGAAAAAAAAAATTCCCTTGGAGACCAGCCCCCCCCCCCCCCCACCCCTGTGAAGCACGAAATTAAATATTCTAGCAATTAATCTCGCATTTATGAAAAGCCCTAGGGGGTTGGATTGGGGTGGAACTGTAACATCCCTATGCAGTGGTACTTGAGTCATGGGGTTGGTATGGTTCCGGGGTTGGTATCCCATGGCTTTATATGGCAAGTCGTGCAAGTATCACAGACATTGGTAGTATTAGTATCACGACTACTAGCAGTCCTAGTAGCAGCAGCAGCAGCAATAGTAGTAGTAGTAGTAGTAGTAGTAGTAGTAGTAGTAGTAGTAGGAGCAGGACGGACCATAGCAATGCTGTAAGATAGAATTGTAGACTGTTCAATCTCTAGAGCAGTTGATGCTGTTGTCATGGCAACGGGCTGACTCATGGGTAAGAAACAAGACGAGTTTTGAAATTTCAGGACTGCCAACCCTTGTACGTTTAGAACTTGTGTCTGACGATTTACACAGCTTCTGTGATATAATTTCATTTGCCCGTCATTAATCTCTTGTCGTCGGATTCACTTATGTTCACGTATACGTGTATACGTATAGTATATATGTATATAAGCGTATACGCTTGAATTTAATTCGAATTCATTCAAATTTCCCGCCACGCGATTCGAATCGTAAGACGCGTAGAAATAATTTTTCTATACGATCTGCTGAGTATTTTTAATCGAGCCTTGTTATCGGCCATTTATTATCATTCACTGTGGTTCCTATTGTTTTCCGTATATTAGATTTCTCGGAAAACGTTTATCTCGTCCTTTGTCCGCATCTTCACGAGACGATCCATCACGCGAAACGAGGAGTTCGCTGTTTCGAGATTAGCCCGAACGAAACGTCGAGAGAATCGCATTTGGGAATACAGGAAATGGCTTTTTATCCCTGACCCCACCCTTCTGTCTTCTTAAGCGTCTTATCAGACCGTTCCAATTCCTCCTGTTCCTACGTTTCTCCGTTATCACTGTATTTCGAAGGTCATGCTGAAAATCCTGTGGTTCTTTATAGGGGATGAACTGAGTGGTTATTAAAATTTTGAAAATTTTTTTTATTAAGTCGTCACGTGGAACGGTTATTTTTTGGAAAAAAAAAATTGTTTTTCACTCTCCCTTATCGCTATAACTACTCCTCGATGTTTCAGACTTTCTACATGTTCGAAATTGCACTATACGAAATAATTGCCAGTACCAACCCTTTATTTCTGTCGGTATGTTGGCAGCAGTGGAAAGCTCGGGAAATAGGAAGAACAGGAAGAATAAATGAAATTGAGAAAGCAAAATCGATATCCGTTAACTATACGGATCGTCGCGTTTTATTTTTCCCGTGCAGCAACGTTATCGCCAATCCAATGTGAATTTCTGGTTTGATTGGTAATTTCGAAGAGTCTTTATAAAGGACCCAGCAATACATTTTTTTTAACCAAAATTATTCGAGCCGAAGAAAATTTTGAAATTCGTACAAAAAAAAATTTTATACTACCAACGCGATATTACTTTCTAATTGATTTTACTTCATCGATAGACGCGATAAGAATCATTGATAACGTATCGAAGCTTATCGCGTTTTATTTTTCCCGTGCAGCAAAGATATCGCCAATCCAATGTGAATTTCTGGTTTGATTGGTAATTTCGAAGAGTCTTTATAAAGGACCCAGCCATACATTTTTTTTAACCAAAATTATTCGAGCCAAAGAAAATTTTGAAATTCGTACAAAAAAAAATTTATGTATCACCGATAAGAATCATTGATAACGTATCGAAGCTCATAGATTATATATAATTGAAAATAGTAGAAGCTCTTCTGAAAGATAACGATATCAGTCAATGATATTTCCTGGTCACGTTTATACGCTATTGAACCTGGTCCATGGTTCCCGGTTCACTTCCTGTAATTAAAGGGATGAGAGTGAGAGAAACAGAGCGAGAGGAGGAAATTACTGAAATAGCTGCAGGCATAAAGGAAAAGGGTACATATGAGATATTACGTCATCGGCCAATAATAGCAAAGAACTCGTAATATCAAACTAGTGCAGAAACCTCATTCGGCTGATCATCTCAGATGATCACTGCTACCCTTTGGTCATATCATCTTACCAGATTAGCTGGTTTGTTATCTTGATCTGCTATTTTTTTTTTTTTTTTTTTTTAAGATACTAGACACACCTTTGCCTTCCGATGCTGGGTTCGAGTCTCCTTTTTCCTTACCGGAAGTAGCTGGACAAAGGGGGGGGGGGGGAATATCGGCTTTTCCGGTTCTCTTGGTTCTGCGAACAGACCCTCCGATATCTCGAGCTACTTTGACTGTTTTTATCTTTTTTATTTATTATTTCCGCTCTACGGCCTTCGAATACAATGGTACTGAATATAAGGGATGCTGCGGTACCTGTATAGAATTTTGAAAACGAGGGTCGTTATTGGAAATGGATTTTGGATTTTTTTTTAATATTTGAATTTGCCATTTTTTATTAAAAAAAAAAAAAAATTACGGGATTCGCGCGTCGAGGTGTTTGCACGAAATCCGTTTAAGGGTTGCGCGTGAGGGGAGGCTCTATCTATATGTCTTTCGGTAAGGGTTGAAAAGCACCCTCCCACCCCTCGACCTCCCCCCACTTAATCCCCATGTTTGCCAGGCGCGTCACGCGTGTCTCACGTGTCACGCACTTTCCAACCCCTTTTTCTCAGCCCCTAACAGTCCCGGCGATTCCCTCTCGAAATGCCAAGATCCTCGGGATCCCCTTTGTGCCGGCGCTTTCACCCCTTCTCACAGGCTCTCGACCGTAGGGGATGAAATTTTTCAACCCTCATTCACGAACTGGCCCAAAGTACCTCGTGAAATTCTCATAGTCGTCCCTCCTCCGTTTTGTTATAGATTAAAAAATTGCAAATCCAAAACCGCAAAGTTACCTCGACACGCAAGCCCCGTCTCGAATTCAAAATTGATCGTGTTGAAAAAAAATATCCATTTTTTTTCACAATTTTCAAAATTACACCATCCACTCCAATTTCACGCTTTTACCCCCCCCCCCAATCCCTTAATTTTCTCAATTTTTCAACCCATCCCCATACGATTACCCAAGCAGTTCAAAGCTTTTTAGAGAAAAACTCACCGAACCCTGCATCGAGAATGTTAAGGGTCGAAGGTCAACGATAAAGCAGATAAAAACCGACTGAAGAGGGGTAGATAGTCTCGAAGGAAAAATTTTACAATCGATTAAAGCAGAGTGGGCACTTTTGGCAAGGGGGTTAGGGGGTGGAAACCCCCTCCCCCCCCATAATGACTATACCCGTGAAGTTCATGGGGTAGGTACTTACTTGCTTTGCTCCCCCCCCCCCCCCCACCTTTTACCAGATCACCTAGACGGCCATTTTTTTTTTCCCACCCTTAACTTCCTCCACGTAAGCGCAATTTTTTTTTTCCTTGCCAACCTAATCGCTTCCTCGAAACGTCTTAATGGCTCGATCGATAACTGCCCGCCCGATTACGCCTTAATCGCCGCTAATTATTTTCTTCAGAGACTGTCACCCCTTGGCGCCGAAGAAAGGGTTGAAAAAAAAGAGAGAGGATGCCAACCACCCCTACGACTGATCTCCAATTAAACCCGGCTTTCTCGTGCCTAATTAATCCACGTTTCGTCGCTAATGAATATTTTCGACTTCGCTCGTATTTCATTAAATTCTCCCACAATTTTAATTACCATTCCGCGCCGTATCTTAAATACAAACGGGAAAGGTAGCTGTTTTTTTTTTTTTTTTTTTTTTTTTTGAATAATAATCCTCATATCAATTACAGCTCGACTCTATAATTTTATCCAGCGACGCACCTTAATCAAATTTCGTTAATCAAACCGTAAGCTGAGCCGCGCGAGATAAATAGCTATGATGAATACTGTATAGATATAGGCGTATTGCGATGGGCATAACAGTGACTTGACTATACGTATATCACGTGGTCTGTACATACACTGTGTTACTTTAATACGTACAGTTTAGTTTGGTTTATAGGCTGCCCTCGCTATTAATGCCTACGGGTTTACACCTATGGGTTATGTTTACGGGGAAGCGTGTGTGGTTTAAATCGGGAGGAGAAAATTATGAGCGACGATAAGCCATGTTTCTATCTCAATTATATATGCGCGTATGTGGATGGGTTCTCGAGTGTCTTATCGAGTGTTGGAAACACGTTGGTTGTCGTAGATGTGTTGTTGGGTAATGGCGGACTCGTAAATTTCTACTGTCTGATGTGTAGTATATGGAATATACTGGGTTGATATATCACATGTGTGTATAATGGTGTGTGTATATATATATATATATACACATATATATATATGGAAGTGCATGCGGGGTAAACCGGCGCAAATCAGTAAAATTGGATCCTTAATGGTCTCTTATCGCACTTAAGAAAAATGGAAGGTACACATGGACGGAGGCCAAATTGTCAGGTTTGAAATTCTTCGGGAGGCGCGACCGCGATTCTCGTTAGTTGTCTGGGAGTCGCTGCTGCTGCTGCTGGCTGGGATAAGTCTGGTCCAGGCGACGGGAGGCTGGATTAAAGTGTCTTGTCTTCCGACGGGAACGTCCCGCGGGATTAAAGCCCGTCTTGTCGGTGTAACGTGAAGGGATCTATTTATTATTATTTTATTTTTTTTTTTATTTTTCTTCACGTCTACGTTTTTCTGGTACGCTTGTACCTTTAGGTTATTTTTTTTTTTTCAAAAAAAAAATCGGACACGGTCTTAACGGTTAGGGAGATAATTTTATATTATGTTAAATACATGAAGATCTTGAATTTGAGGGAAATTTGGAATTTTAGGTAATTGTTTTTTCTACCTTTTTTTTTTTTTTAGAAAAATAGGTCAAATTTGAAATTTTTCCAAGGGTGGAAATGAACGAGTCTGGCGCGTTAAGCGTAGAGGGGTTGGTCGTAAGGTAGTAAAAAAGCACCTGGGATCGAGTGGCTTTTTCAACCCTTATTCTTGAGGTCGATTCTCTTGCGCCTCTTATCTACTATCTACGGCGACCTTTATACAGTCGCGTACACACTGGCTTTCAGTGGCTTCTAAAGTACTCGATATATTCGTAACGTACAAGTTGGTAAACCCTTTAAATAATCACTGTAGTCAGGTTGGTATCGCCGTACGTTTTTCTTTCGGTTGGCTCCTGAAGGAAAAGCCGAACTTTAAATAAGATTCGGGAAAGTTGTGCGAGTAAACGCGAAAGTGCCTGAAACGTTTTATCAAGAGTTTGAATTTCCCGCCAAACTTCGTTTTTTCTCCCCTTTCAAATCAAGTGCACGACTCGAGCGCGCGCGGTCAACGCGATTGGTACTTTTTTTACGTTTTACGTGAATATTTCTTGCGTAACAAAAAATCATTCTTCATTCTCGAACGCTGCACCTATACGCTCACACGTGTATACCTATGTATGTAAATTGCGAACGAGTGTTGAACTTTGACACGACACGTGTCACGTTCAAGTGCTCCCAGGGCAATTCGTATCCGAGACGTGCCAAAACGAGCGGGTCAAATGGCCATTAACCCCTCGATATGAACCTGTAGTCAATGTCCTATAGGTAATAATATCCTTCGACAATTTCCACACATGTACATATGTACACCTATGAGAACCAATCAATTTTGAGAAACAATAATTGTCTGTAAAATCAAAGGTAAAAATTAAGAAAAAAAAAATACTGTATTTATAACATATATCGTCGTCCCACATTCCACCATTGAATTTTTCAATTCAATTCCCAAATTCCACCATATGAATCACGAAAAAAAAAAAAATAGAATTTTTTTTATATACTCCAAAAAATTATCCAACGGGTGTAAATGAAAAAAAAAAAAAAAGAGAGTTTCCTTCGACATGCGGCAAGAACGTAAACGCGTGTTACCGAGTTCTCTGATGACCGAACTGAAGAGAAGGGATGAAACTGAAAAGGGCACGAGTCCAAGGGTAGATTTTAATTAACGACCAAAATCCATATGCTCCAAGTGCCCTTAAGTGAAATTTTGCGAAAGTTCTTCCAGCTAGCATTAACTTAATCTAATAGATCGTTTGGACTTGCCGGTTCTTACGATATTTTCAACCCCTAACTTTCCACCCCTTCACCCTCTCGACTCACTTCCACCCTTCTTCACCCTGTATCCGTATTCCTTCAGTTTTACGTCTCTTGCAGATTTTCTTGTACCTTCTGCCATTGCCATTTGTATTTTTACTTACATTTTCTTGTACCCTCTGCTATCGCCATTTGTATTTTTACTTACATTTTCTTGTACCCTCTGCTATCGCCATTTGTATTTTTACTTACATCTTCTTGTACCCTCTGCTATCGCCATTTGTATTTTTACTTTGACTCCCCCCTCCTACCCCCCCTTATCAACCCCCATCCCTTAAATGATATTATTTAATTACGAATCCTCAAGGTTATTAAGTTTAATAAAATCTCGCGTGGCTCAAGTCTGCCGAGAAATGGTCTCGAAGGAAGAAATCTGGCAGAGTATTATTTTATGTCTCTTTAAAGAGATCGTCCCTTTAATTTTATTTTTTTTGGATTCTCTTTCACTTTGTACTTCTTTGTATTATCTTTTTTATGTTAAAAAAAAAATTTGTACTTCACTCGCAATTTTCTCTTTGAAATCATACCTTATACGTTCCCAGTAGACTTATCGATGTCTTGTAAGATTTTCTTTGAGTTTTTTGTATTTATGACTTTTTTTTTAAAAAAAAAACCTTTTTTTTTTTGAACCTAATGATGTTTATTCAGTCCTCGTACCTCGACAAAAGACGTTTCAACCGTCTTACCTTATAACGACCAAAACTTCACGTTCGTCATTATCGTTACGAGGTCTGTAAGACCCCTTAGGTTTTTTTATCAGCTACGACCTGGTAGCAATTTTTTATCAATGATTCGTCATACGAGGCAGCTCTTAAATTTTATAATAGATTTCAAGTATTGAGATACCTTACTTTTTTTTTTTTTTTTTTTTTTTTTTTTATATAGCAGCCACAGGTCCGGACTAAAAAAAGTGGGGCTCTAAGATTTCAATCGGGGCACTTAATTAGCTCGTAATTTTGGAATAAATTTTCTTTCGATTTTCATCCCTGCGGCGGTTCCAGCTTTATCGACGCGCAGCATCCCAGACGGTGCGGTTTGTGTCTTATTTCCCCCTTTTTCATATTTTTTCCCTCCCCCGTTTCTCCATCATCCCCATAACGCGTCTGCTATACGCAAAGCACAGGGGCCAAAGGTATCAGCTGAAATGGCTCGTGAGAGCGTTTAAGGGTGGGAAAGACAAGGGATGCGCGACGTATATTTACTCTGACATTCAACCCCACAAGGCGAACGACCCAACCCCCTGTCAAGCTTATATAGTCGTGTACTATATATATATATAAGTATGTATATATATATATACACATAGAAGGACGTTTTCACCCCCAAAACATTTTGAGGCAGGATGGATGGACGAAGGGATGGGGGCAGAAGGGGGTGCGGGGAGTATTTTTTTTAGGGGGTTGACTGACATTTAACCGGAAGTCACGTGGGTGCGTTTGCCAACCGAGACACGTGCAAAATTTATTGGTAATTGAATAGTCGCTTAATTAATTAGCCACCCCCGTTGTTAATTATTGAATAGAAATAATGCTGGTCATTATGCGCGGTTCGTGTATGCCTAAATGCTCGATGATTTATGACGTAACTGATACAAGGGATGGACGGGGGGTGGTTACCGTTTTTAAAAATCATCCCCTAAGCTCGACTTGGCCATTAACGAAAATCACGATAAAATCAATTGCCGCGACGACCCTTAGGTTCTCTGTGAATTTTTTCAAGGGGGCTCGCGACTCCTTCTCAACGATAATATCAACCACTCGTATTAGCGGGGGGGTTGATTTTCACCCTTGAGGGATGAAAAGATTTCGTGGTGAAAGTGGTAGGATAAGAGGGGGGGAAGGAGAGGGGGGAAAATGGAAATGGGAAGTGAGGAACGTGATGGGAGGCCTCTTTAAGATTGACTCGGTAGTCGCCAGAGCGCGCCACTGGCGCTTGATTTTTTCCTTGGACGTTTTTAAGGAACTTCACTGTCTATGGTCTTAGGCTCTTTTTTTTGTTTGTCAAGTGACTTTGATACTAAAAAAAATTTTTTTTAATAAAAAACAATGTCGAGGCATTAGAACGTGATGCGTCACGGTAGGTTAGGTGAGCTGATGCTTCCAAAGCTAAAGGGTTGAAGGGTTGATGGGTTGACGAGTTGAAGGGTTGAAGGGACTAGAGAAATAAAGGTTGTCGCCGTGGCGTGAAATTGTCAGAGATAAATGTTGGCAATGGTTGCTTTTGTTTCTGACGCTTTTTTTTTTGAGTTGGTAAAAATAGGTCGCTTTTTTAAAAAATTTGCAAAAAAATTTGCTTGTTAGAAGCAATATTTAAAAGGATTTCAGTACGTAAAGAAAATTGCGGAGAAAGTTGATCGTTTAAAAATTTCTCAAATTTTTAACTTGTAAATATCAACCTGGTCGGATTAGGTATCGTGGGAATTGAATTTTTGGAAAATTGCCTGAAAGGGAGAAAATTTCTTGCGATTTATGCACCACTTTTAGCTGACCTTAGCGAATTAAATTTCGCGGGTAACGCAAATCGGGATGAGGCGGAGAGAGATAAGGAAGGCATTAAGGAATCCAAAGGAGCAAAAAAAGATGCCAACCTGGCGAAAAAAAATAGTGGTTAAATTTTCATATATCTCTGTCCCTCTTCTAAGTCTCTAAGAAATGTGCTGAATGATAAGAAATTTTTATCGGAGTGGGTGGGGGATCCGGGAAGACTATTGATACTATCGAAAACTGTGTCGTCGATAATAGCGAAGATAAGGAGGAGATTCGAAAGATAAAAAAAAAAAGAAAATCGTCAGCATGAATTTTCAAAGTTTTTTCATTCTCACATACTCTTTCTTTATCGATCTTGTACCGAATCTGATTTCATATTTTCACTCACATATCTGTTCCGCTCATACGTCATTTGCCCGACAGGGGCAAAGTTCAAATCTGATTCAGCAGCAAAAATTATATTTATAATTTCCAAAAAAAATTTCCCACCCTGATTTTACTCCTCGCGGGCAGCTCCTAATCAGGGTGCCAACTGTACGTGCGAAAAGCCTTAAATTATTACGTAGAAGCTCAGGTTTTCGTATAAGCCGTATAATACGGAAACGTTAATCAGCCTAATGGTCAAGGCGTTGCCACTTCCGGTTGCGCATGCGCGAATGACCGGCGAATAAAACCTGCATGAAGAAAATCAGGAAGTGACATTTTGATTTGGCACGGCTAAAAATTGGTCTTTGTAAAGTTAAAAAAAAAATTGCACAAAATGGCGGATGCACAAAAATATACTGTTACACGGTGTACACGTACTATATCTTTATATGGACTTAAAGAAGATAATGTATATTTGAAAAAAAGAAAATGAAATTGTAAAAGCACTTCGTTCCAGTTTCTCCTTTTCTTCTACGTTCTCGTTTTCATTCGCTTTTCCAGGACAATGGAAAAATCTTGAAATGAGAAACGCCCACTGTGAGCATCTCGCGGTTTACACTCTCGCACCACCATTACCCACCCTCTCTCTTGCTCTTTAGTCTTTTGACATATCAACCCTCTGCTTGTTTTTCGCCAGTCCCTATTCTTCGTCGTGCTGTAGGAATTGCATTAAAAAAAAGAGAACCAAGAAAATAGATGCTTGCGAAAGATATTACCGTGGGGAAAACGAGGACTCTGCATGAATTTAGGAACATTGCGAATATCCACGTGGTAATTGCAAAAATTACGTGATATTTTTTTTTTTTTTTCATTTTTCTCAAGTCACAGTTTCTTCTTTTCTCTTGACTCTAATACGAATTTCCTTTCTTGCCTGTTTCAGACGTCCACTAAAAAATCAGGCTCAGAGTCGAAAATGCTGGAAATTCGAGCTAACGAAGAAAAATTTGCCAGGGTACTTTAGACAGATTGCGTAATCCCAAAAAGTAGGGTGAGTATTTGATAAATAATTTTTGAAATGTCAATGAGCTAACACTTTGATAAAATTTTATTGAAATTTCATCCCTGCTTACGTAATGGGTGGTCGTGAAAAAAATTTTTTATTCCCGTTACGCAAATTTTTGTACAACACTGAAAAATATGTGAAATAAGATGGGTCTACCATATTTGATTTTTTCAACCGGAACTATTGCATATTTTAGGGCTAATTTTGGACCCCATATTTGAATTTGGGGCTCACCATCTTAGGGGGTTCTCTCGTTCTCACTCACCTGTAATGATAACCTTAATTTTTTAAGGGCTGTCGAACGCGCCTAGTCGCAATCAAATCGGACCACTCATTCGAAAATGCCACCCAGAAAACGGGTTTGGTGGACCCAGATCTGTGGTGAACCTAG
>JARQSW010000476.1:216908-277964 GCA_030142375.1 Calameuta pallipes | reverse complement strand
TCCCACTCGTGCTCAAAACATCATCCTCGCTAGAAAAATCCAATTTTCCCCCCTAGTTGCACAATATACTATTAAAAAATATCGTCTATCGTTCTTTCACGTTTTCCCTTGTGCCTTTTTATCATTCTTACGCAAGAGATGCGGAGGCATGAGAATAATTTACGAGAAGTTGGAGAAAGTCTAAGTATCATCCTGAATGACACTCATGAGGGGCCAGAGGGTTGGGGTGAATAAAGCGCTCACGCACACTTAAACACGTATAAATGTTTGCGGTGAAGTTGCCTGTAAAACTAAGTCCATGCTAGGTATTAAAATAAAATATGAAAAAAAGAGTTGAGAATCGTAAGAAATGTATGTCACACATGTATATATGGCGGAAAACATACGCGTTGACGCTTGGCTGCATATGTGGAGGAGTAAAGTTATTTTTTCTCTTTCCTGTTTTCAACCCTTCTTTCCTCTGGCAATGAAGCATCAGTCGGCCGTAAACACGCGAGCCAACCAACGTCCGGTAACACCCCGTCGATACGTGCGAATAGGGTGGTCTCCGTTTCGCCCCCTAACTAAATCCTTAGTGCCAAGGGTCACGCGCCACTGCTGTACATACCTGCTTTTCACCCCTAGCCCTTTCCTACTAGTCCAGTGAAGTCCGCTAATATCCTACGCGATTACCTTCGAGACAATTTACATCCCCTTTTCCATAGTTCCATTAACAGTAGCCACCCTCGAGACTTTTCGTATTATTTAAGTGCATCATGACGCGTCAAGGGGCCCAGTATAATAATATCGAGAGTGATAGAATAAAAAGCTATCGGTATCGGGTACTAGAAAGTGGTAGCTAATTAAGGGGTTGATTTATGTCAAAATCGCCATTTTCTTTCATCCAGGATATTCAACGCTAATAAGGGTGACTAACTTATTTCCAAAGGGGTGGTTATCGATCGAACGGATAACTCAGCGTTGTTACCGCAGGAACTAACTCAGGCACCATGCTCACCATCCCCGTTAAAACGTCAGGTTAACAATCGCATTGTATTGATTTGCAATATTATTAACCCCAAATATTACTAGTGTCGGTATAATTTAATAATAGTCGTACGAGAAAATATATCGCAGCCATTTCTGGCTTCTCAAGAGTCCCACTTACTCGCGTATAGTCCGACTTGATGCCGATGGAAAGATACTGTAATAGTCAGGGATGAATGTTAAGGGTAGTATAGGAAGATGTTAGTACAGGTGCAGTGTGAGAAAATTTATGACTGGGTGATTCCGTGCGATTTTACACTAACAGCCCTTAAAGAATTTTAGTGCTAGCCGACAAGCCATTCTTTATTATCATCCCCCCCCCCTCCCTCCCTCCACCCCTTATACATACGTTTCCTTCGGTTCTTCGTCGTCTTACGAGAAGCTTTTTCTACCCTTCTCCGCGTATCGATACCATCCCCAGTTACCTTTTACGAGTCAACCCTCCAAGACATCCGTATTTCTAAAGCATTCGCAAGTAGCCTCCGATCCAACCGATCGGAATTACAGAGAGGAGTAACTTTATCCCTCTCCTCCCTCCCGCCTTCCCCCGATCCCTTTCCCATTCTTTAGAAACAATAAAAATTGTCCTAGCTTAAGAATACGAACATCCGAAGGATTTGCTTCTCTTACAGACTAGAAAATAAGGGTGAGTCCTAGAATATGGGGGATGCTCGGTAAGTATCGATTAGGACGTGGTTCCCAGGGGTAGCGTCCGGGCAACAATTTTCTAAGGGAACGAAAGTCATTCTTCTCCTAGGTACTGGAGCCAGGCTGCTAGTTATTTCTAGGTTAGGTTAGGTTACATTGGATGTACTAGGTATGCCCAGGATACCCGGGGACGAGGCCTACACTTGTCCTAGGGTGCGGGAAAGAGAGGTCAGCATCTTTAGTTTTTCGTTGAGCAAGATGAGGCAGGAGATGATGGCCGGCTTTTAAGATGGAAAGACTCGCGGGATGAGGAACCCGAATTGGAGGTCACGACTGTCCTCGGAGACCGGAGTGCTGGAGAACCAAGTACTTGGAATTCTAATGGAGTTGCCGGTGCTGCAGCCTGTTGCTTCAGTAACATCGAAAATGTTTTGAGGAAAATCTTCCAACATCGTTCATCCTGTGAGAAACCCTGTCCTTATCCCACTTCCGTTTACTCCTCTTACGCTAGTTATTCTTTTATTTTTTTTTTTACCTTTCCCTCTGAAATACTGGTGCTCTTACTGGCACCATTGTCAAAGTGAATATTCACATTCTCGGTAATACGAATTATGTGCTTTCGCAGCATAATGGAAACGCGGTATTATCATTTCATCTTTATCGGCCGTGATAGTCTTCATAATAGACTATTTTTTCCCACTCAGTGTTCGTAAATGTATTTTTTTTTCGCATTCACTGCGTCAACGCCCAGTGGATTTTTCACGTTATGTAATGCGAAGTCAAACTATTTTTAAGACACGTACGTAATAAATTATTTGTGGACTTCATGAGAATGCTGATGAAGCATTGTGTGAACAATTCTAGTATACTTCATCAATCGTATAATATTCGCACGTTACTCATGCATGTATCTACTTCTATTTTTTCTTCTTACTCATTAGCAGATACGTATACCGTATATCGGTACATGAACAAGAAACTGCTTTACCGACGGTCGTATAAAAAAAAGATTAAAAATTTGTAAGAAAGAAAAAAATTGGAGCATCGTTCCTACGCAGGCAAAAGCTCACGTGAGTTGAACGTGTCTTCGTGTCTCCTGTACGGGTTCCGGAGTAACTAGATACATGCCTGAACCATGGCGAAGCTCGCGTGCACAAAGCGACGTTGACGCGCGTGCGCTTCGGCATTCCCCAAATCGTGTACAGTGAGTGGCAGAGGGCCGCACGTGCTTAGTCGGCAGTGTTTATTTGACTTCGGGCCAGAGTTCTCGGCAGCGAGACTTCCTCCGTGGTGGCGTCAACGTTAGTGAGGTTATCTCTCGTTTGGTGGCGTTTGCGCCTGGTGCTGTCGTCGCGTCGCATTACCCTACCATATATATCTATATAGATACCACGTTATATACATCTATATCTATATTGAGAACGCCGAGTTAGTCTCTTGCCCCGGCGCCGCTGTGCGTAACTTGCTTCTCCTCGTGTACCACGAAGTTGTCCGTAGTGTCCCGAGTGCGCTGCTAATACCGACCAAGAGAAAAATGAGAGGAAAGGAAGATTGCGATGACGAGTATGGCTGCCCCACCTTCTACGACGAGCTCGACGTACGTGAAGTGTTTTCCTTTCTCACACAGTGTTTGACGATTTTTATTCCTTTAGTAACGCCGTGACGCCGCCAGGCGGCGCAGACAAGATGGCGCTAGGCGGCCATGTGACTCGATATCGGAACGGCATGTATACCAAGGGCGAGTTTCTATGTCGCGTGTGCGTGTTCGTTGCGCTGTACCTTCTACGTAGGGACGCTGACGTTCTCGTGAAAACGATGCAGATGGAGAGAGATGGGAGTAGACAAAGGCATTCCTTTGTGTAATACTCGCCGGGTCGTCCCGTCATTCTTTTAACGTAGAACTGTATTGTGTCGCCGGCACTAGCAGCGTTGTTCTTAGTGCGCACTCTCAAGGGCGCCAATTTGAAAACACTTTTTGCATCAGAGAAATCGTATGAACTCCGCTGTTGATACTATATTTCTCTTATGTTTGTATTACGTGTCCCCCTTCTATGTGCACTTCTCGTATGTTGTTTTTGCTACTTCAGATCAATTTCAAGAGGCGTGCAGGATGCGTAGTATTATGCATGGGTGCGTGAGACGTTTTATCTGTATATCTCTATCGCGCACTAATATGTAGATAGAAACGTGGTACGTTTACTATATGCTCGCTGGCATCGGTCTCTGTTTGAAAATCTTGAATTACATCCCCAGTAGTTACCCGCTGGTATTAATTTTGCGACCAGCCCCCAGGGGGCTCGTTTCGCGCTCCACTCCATGGCTTTTCTCGCAGTAATTTAGATGATTATAGTAAGGGTCGACCCTCACTGCTTCAGCGCTCGATTATTGGTTTTTTCTCCTTTCACTTTTTTTTCTCCCTTCCTACTTTTCCCTGGTACATCTGTCTCTCTCTCCTTTTAACCTTAACTTCCCGGGCCACTACTGTGCTTCCTATCCATTGGGCCATCTTTCCCTTCCGGGTAATATTATTTTCCCTTTTTATCAATTATAAGCCGACCAGTCCGATTCTTTTGACTGGACGAAGAACGATGGTTTCGAGTTTCTTTCTGCCTTTTTTTTTCTTCCACTTCCATTCTCCTGGTCTTTAGTTCGATTTTGGGAGTTACGATGCTCTTGAAGTACGAAACATTTGTCTTACCGTTGAAGGCTCCGAGTGCTTTTGCCATTTCAACCCCTACGTGCTTGGTCTATCTTTTATTATTATTTTTTTTTTTCGTTTGACAAGTCACTGCTTTGGGCACCAGGAATCAATGAGCCGTGCATGGACGACCTGGAAACGCCCACCCCTGGTATACCACGTAAATCACACCCTCTCGGCCATAGCCGTGTTACAGTTTCTAAGCTAGGGGATGCTGTAGTCAGTGTCTTCTAAATTAATTATATCCCATATCAATACTAACCGTAGGGTAATTTTTTAAAAATATCAATTATTCCTTAAAATTTTTAAGTTCTTTATGCTTCTAAAATACACAATCCAGCCCTAACACACTACGTGGGAAACACATTCAGGGACAACCTGACACCTTATCGAGTGGACTACCAGGCCATGGAAATATGCAGCCATTTTCTATAATCGATTTTCCGCGAATTACCTCCGTTATGTCCAATTATTGACGTAGGCTTGCAAGGTCCCAGAAGAGGATAGAAAGGTCCTCTGTACTAGCCCCGCAACCGGGGGATGATGCTAAACTTCGAAAATAGCAAAGCCTATATACATAATGCAAACATGCATATAGGAATTTATATTTGCACAGGTTCCCACCCGTTGCATCGTGCAAGCAGACTTTTCTTGTCTACTGGCTCTAAGTGTTGAAACGTTAGGAATGGCGATACTGTCCGAAGGTAGAGGGTGACTCGAAGAGGTACTCGATGTCGCTTAGTCAAGTGGATAGATACAAGTCACTCTTGTTTGAGTAACAACCTTCTATCAAGCCAAGGGGTGGCACCCTCTCGACTCTGTATTCTCGCAATTAACGCCTTTACTCGCCACCGACAGCCTGACGGACTTTTCCTCCTGTCGTTACACGCTCGTCTACCCACGTCAGTGTGAACTACCCTTAAGGCGCTTAGAATGGCCTCAGGCATGACGGATGACTTAGGCCCTTCGTGTTACTTATTGACCCCTTGAACTTTTGAGTAGATTAGATATGCGTATGGTATATGTAATTTTATTCTCTCTCATTAGAATCGCGACTGCTGTGTCGCGAGAGGGTGTAAAGGGGGTAGAGTGAACCCTTAGTGACATTGGCCTAAATCCCTTCTTTTCCACTCTTTGTTCTTTTGGTATTACAGATAACTCATCTAAATCTCCCGTACTGCAAATGAATGAGCGAACCAGCGTGACCTGTTGAGTCGACTGCTACTGCGGACTGAAAAAGCCAACCCCTTTATTCTCCACCGGCGGAACCACCACCATTGCCACCCCTTCGGGTCTGGTCGAGCCAGTAGTACTAGCACGAGTCGATACCACCGCGATACGGCACGGCAGCTCACTAATCCGATTCCATTGTTGACATAGTTCGTTCGCCAAGATTAAACTGGCTTTCGAGTCACGAAGGTACCCCCTGAAAAGTGTGCCACCGGCGGTAGGATGAGTTTTGCCAACGGCGACACTTTGGGTTCCCTGTTTGACGATTTCGAGGGGGTAGAGTTTTAGGGAGAGGACAGATAGGCTGAGGTGATCCGCTACTATCCCCTTGTCTTGCTCGCGTGCTACCCCTTATCTCGTCCGGTTAATCCTGATACTTCAACGATTACAGCCCGCCGAGGGGTGTGGCGGGGGCTTCTTAATGGAAATATTTATTGAAACGCGTACCTTTGACATCTCTTTGGGATCCATAAGAAAGCTACCTCCTTGAGATCCTGACATTGTTTCGCGGTTCCATCGTCGCCTCAGGACTCGGCGCTATGGGATGGAATGGCGCTTCCAAGAGATTCCTCGAAATGTCTTTTTCTTCCGTTTGATGCCTGATGCCTTCCTTCTGAACTGGAAGGACTCGCCTTGTGTTTCGTCTAGGCCCTTAAGGCATTGCGTATCCTCTCAAGCGATATAAGGGTTGGTAGGTCGATAGGTCTCTAGAACGGAGAATCCTCGTTCGAGACTTTAAGGAGGACTTCTATTGGAAATTTTGGGACGCTCTCGCTGCCAGAGTGGCTAACTCTCGTGGCCTTGGGCCAAGACCAATAACTTTGAAACGGAAACTCAGGTTTCTCTTGATCCTTTAGTTTCGAGCCAATTCTTGCTCCCTTCACTTCAGGTTCTTCATAATTCTCTAGATTCCTCGATGCTTACACGTTAGAGATCCTTTATCCCTCAATGCATGTCCATCTACGGTCTTTTGCATTTACTAGACTCCCCCTGATGTGGTTCCTACCATTTTTTTTGTTGTAATTTAAAACAAAAGATTCAACTTGCCATCGTTAACTGTGGTATTCAGTATATCAGATGTCTGCAAATTGGAACGTAAGGAGGGTCGAAGGTCGTTTATATTTGAGGGATGAAAGTAGTGATAACGAATTTAAAAACGGCCTCACTGTCATTCTAGTCCTAACACCAGTAGCATCCACCCTTATACCTACCATCAACCCCCCCGCCCTCCCCTAATGCTTGCTCGGTGGCTATTTTATTACAAACTACCCTCTATAAATCTTGCCTAGCAGAAGCGGATGAGGAGAGGGGGGGGGGGGTTGCTAGGGTGCAAGATATACAATAAGATGACAGCAAAATGGACATCTTTGACGGGGCTGAACGCCTCTCTAAGATCCTCTCCACAACTACGTACGTCCTGGCCGGTATAAGGGTCGGTGTCTTCTGCTAGAACCTACGTGACCGAGGGTGGCATCGCGATGATAAAATGCGACGCTTCCATCCTCGGCAGTTCAACAATACCCACTTTTGCCTTCTTTCCCGTTTCCACGTCCCAGCCTCTACCCTCGATCCATCCACCCTCGACCACCTCTAAACGAAAGCAACACGCGCACCTATCACCCTCTGAGCTCGGACCATCTTACGTCACCTCAGCCTTTCCCTCGACCCCAATAACTGCTAACTCATTACGTGGGTTGCATCGAAAAAATCATAGGAATTACTTTTAATCCGTATCGCGTGCTATTAGTTGTTTCTATGGTTTTAGCCCACTGCCCATAATCGGCCACACGTCGCGCTGCGAGTCAGCCTATTTTTCATCTCTATTACCTATTAGGGGATCTTCCTTTTTTTCCCCCTGTGGATGATAGGTTATACTCTTTTCATCTCCTTTTGAGTTTTTTTTTTTTTACAAATTACCTCAACATGGGTCTCGGTTAATTTGATGGGCTATTCGAATTTGAAAGACGACCTTTTTATGTCTAACCGCAAACTTTATCTTGGGTACTTTCCAAGTTACGATCGCTTCCAGGATTCCTGCCTTTCCGATTATCCATCGATCCACGAGATATTCTCCTCGATGATTATCATGCTTGAACTTTCGAACGGTTCGTGACGGCCGCATGATTTTCCAGGTAATTTTTTAGTCCGGATATTATAACGCAGAAATACGGATACGTGTAATCCTATCTATACGATGGACTTGTAGGGGCCATCGACATAACTTTCAATACGACAGAGTCCCCTGAACCTCGCGTTTTATTCGCGTTTATCGCAATTCTGAAAAGTCATTGAGATTTTGTAAATTTGTATGGGCCACGGTGAAATCTCTATGATAACGTTAGAGAGTAGCTTGAAAATTCAAAATCTCTTAAACCATCGTATAACTTTTCTTTTTTTCAATTAACCAACAAGCGAGCCGAATAATGCTGAAAAAAAAATAAAAAGCAATTAGTCCCAGTGCGAAAAAAACTTAACTCTAAAACTACTCATCAAAAGTAGGTCGGACGTAACTTTTCAAGCGCATCACGCATAAACAGTAACATTTCAAGGGTGGAAAAGAGTGAAGTCAAGTCATTTACGTAAACCAGGTGGAACCACCAGTACCCATTCTTGATACTCACGTGAGAAATGACGCGGTTAACAGGGGGGGCCAAGGGGGTAGCTAAAAATTAAAAGCAAGAACTCCGACATTAAGTAGGAGCGCGCGCGCCTGTCACCCTTATCTCAGTAAAGAGGGCGTTTTCCGATCAGTTAAACTTGACTAAACCTCAACAACGTTTTTTAAGAGTCTACCATCGGCGTAAGGGGTTGGTAGAGTGCGAGGGGGCAGGGGGCTGCAGGGAATTGGAGAATTCGTTGAGCACGCTAGAAAGTGGTATAGAGGAGGAGCGGGTTTCCACGAGGAAGGATAAGTACAGAAGGAGGGAAGGAAGGATGAAGAAGAAAAAGAAGAAGGATCATAAGGGAGGATACCTCATGCAGGAGTGCGCGAGGGGTTGTCAGTGGGGGGTTGACTGTGTTGGAGTGGAGTCGACTAGATTGAGACGTGATTGAAAACTCTGCCTCCGGCAAGAAGGAGGTTCGATTTAAATATACTCTAAAGGATCTATCCCCGTTCATCCTCCCCCACGCATCAGCCAAGCTCCAAAGCTCTGCCACCCCTTCTGCCTCGTCTTCTTCTTCTGCCACAGCTACAGATTTTGCAACTCCTTAAAGGTCTCTTCTTCCTTTTCCATTTCTTCCCTCTTCACCTACCCCTAACTTCGATCCACCCCCCGCATCCCTACGCCGACCCACTAAAGCCACTGCCTTTCGCTTTTCGATGGATAAGGATAATCTACCCCAAAGAACAATGTACAATTCGCCAAGACATTTCTGATCTTTGCGACAGTTCACTGATCGTCCTTGTCGCTCGAGTGGAAAACCTAAAGCCTAGGGATTTTAACAGTGAGATTCAGGTACCTAGATACGAAGTTAATACCCGCTCTCTTATCCCTCTCTTCGTACTTGGATACGCGGAGGCTTTGTTCCTGGCTATAAAAATTTTGCATTAATTTCAACAATTTTTCTTTGTTACAGGCGAAGCTCGACAAAAGTCATAATGGCAAACCTTCTCGGGTCATTCACATCCGAAATATTCCGAACGATGTGACGGAGGCGGAAATTATCCATCTTGGGCTACCCTTTGGCAGGGTTACCAATGTTCTTGTTCTCAAGGGAAAGAATCAGGTGAGTGCTCGAGTTTTTTTAATCTTACATTTTTTTTTTCATGGGATATTTTACTGACGAATGATTACGGTCGGAGGATGCTATTTACCTGGATTCTATATTCTCTGTATACTATATAGAGTTGTAGGATATAAATTGACTTTAGTAGCAGCGCTAACGAGTCGTGTGAAACGGACACGGGTCCGTGAGCGTGCGATACCAGAAATAATTGAATTATCGAATGACGAGAATCGAATCGACCGTCACAATTTTACCGTCATCATCCGTTGTCGGTTGCTCTGAGAGATTTTCTCAAAAATGAAATTTTTTTACACCCATGTATAACGCAACCGTGCACAAGCAGAGCTATGCAATCCATTGGCATCGGACGGATTTGGCAGCTGTCATTTACTTGCATCGCGAATCTGAATATATTCTTGTATTTTTTTTTTCCTTTCACTAGAAATAGAAATGGGGATGAAAAAGTATCATATGCGATATACCACGTCAGATAACGCTTATCAAAATTAATTGAACATACACTAAGCTAACTATAGCCCAACGTGTTTATCAAACAAATAGAAATTCTTGATATTAACTGGAGAACGGAGTACAGAGGTGTTGGTCAGTTTATCCCCTGCAGGTCGGGCACCTTTCAACCCTTTATCAAAGCCAGTGGCTGCGGCTCCCTGTTACGGCAGGTGATACCAGAGAGCGTATGTCACGTCGTAGGGGAGTTGCTAATCGGGTAGATAACAGTTATCGGGCTCAAAAAATAATACCATTAACAAACCTTAATAATGGGTTTGTTAAGCTCATAATAACTCCGTGAAGTTTTTCGTGGTAAATAACTTATTTTTACCCCTCCAAACCCCTCCCCGCTCCCGTTCTATTCATTGACCATCGGCATGATATGATATTGCGGGAGGGGGGGGGGGGGGGTGCAGCAGGAAGAATCAGTCGTGCGTAGCTAGGAGGTAACCGGTGCATCATAAGGGATGAAATAGGTGAATGCAGGGGGATAATAACTACGAGAATGAAAGAGAAGGAGGATAAAGGGTGACGAGTAGGAATAAGGGCGAATAAGTGGAAAGGGATTAAATAAAGGGCTAGAATATTTGAATAACCTGTAAATCCGCTCAGTACGTATTTGATAATATGTACCAGTCTGATTTTTACGATCTTCTTTCTCTCTCACTCCTCCACTCTCGTTGTCCTTCCATGACAGACGCAGATTGTCTGTCTCTCTTTCGCAAACTCCATATTTCTATAACAGCACGTAGATTATATCTGTATATACGAGAGTTTCGCACTCCTGCATTTTCATCCACGTGTATAGTTACATGTGACAATTGTGCTAAATACGAGGGAAGGAGGATGATTTGCAAATTTTACACGAACTCACACGAGCCCGTACGATAATAACCGATGGGAAACGACCGATCCGTTCGAGCTTTCGTGAGATTAAATGTACGCGGGACAAATGGAAAATGTTGTTGAAAAAAAAAAAAAAAAATGAAAAGCAAATAATCGTATGCATACAGATATGAATTTTTAATAAACTCAAAACGAGCGCAGTGCTTGACAATATAAAATTTCTGGAGGTTATAGAAATTTTTGTAATCAGTCAATTCTCCCGGTCGGCCAGCGGCAGCTGTATTTTTCCTCAGGCGGAAGACTAGTTGCCTCCCGTCAGCCGAACGATACCGGAGGCGTCCGAACTTTGCCGAGCGCGAACGAGCGGACCTCTTCGGGCTTAACTAGATGCGTGTAGCTCAAATGGGCCGAATTGGCTTTTAGAAAATTAACGCGTTTATCCGTAATCGAAATTATGCGTGATGCGTAACGCGTGCGCGTTTATACTTTACTGTATATAAATAACAGATACACGTTGCCTTGTGTGGGTGAAAATCGGGACCGCTGCCGCGGTAACACGAGCGAATGGTTTGTTTATGCCGAGAGGATTATAATAATGCACCAATGGCCCGATTCGCTGAATTCACACAGCTAAATGAAGAGATTTGCCCTCGTGCAAATTACATACGCATTAGCGAGGTACCTCCAGTAAACGTTCTATGAATATACGTAAACCTGGTGTACCTTCATGGAATAATGTGGCTGGTAGGTAACACACGTGCGTATCGCCATATGCGATATACACCAAATCATTGTTCGTACACATTCCACAAGAGGGATACTTATGCACCGGCTTTGGTTTTGCTTTAAAATTTCATTTCGAATCGCTGCTTATTAGACACGTAAATGCGATTGTCCGTTGCATTTCGCTCTACAGTTGAAAATTGGAATATTCTATTGACACGAGACAAATAGATATTTTGTCAACTACAAAAATCATTTTTTTTTTATTGTTTACTGTGATAAGCTGTTATCTTTTTTTTTTTTTACTAGAACGATTATACGTTATCGTTAGATCGACTATGACTGTTTGGAGAAAGGTCGTCTTATTTAGCCTGAATAAATATGGTCGGTAGGCTTTATCTATGTTGCTTTGAGTATATAACGGCATGACGTTCGCAGCGCCACGGGAACTACGGGAACAGTAATTTTTGTAGAAGATCGAATTTTGCCTTCAATTATGCTCGAAAAGTTGTTCAAATGACTTACTGACCCTGGTAGGCATTCCCGCTATTTGCTTTGATTCCAACTTCTCGGTAAGTTAATTATCAGTGTGGAAGGGAACCGTTTGATCCGCTATCTGTAGGCAGTGGATAATATTAAACCTAGGTCTATCTCTACAGCGCTGGATATTAATTTGGCAAATCGTCATATCTCTTGGCACAGCTGTAACTGGTGCTTGGAAATACGAAATTTCGATTACGACGTAGGTCGTCTGGGCTCTGTAAATGACTTAACTGGCGAGACAGTCAACGTTAAGGTGGCTCGGGGAAAAATTAGTAAATTATTTAATAAATAGAAAAAAAATATATAAAAATAATTTTAGGACACGACGTAATAAGTCCGTAGTCTACTGTATCGTTGCTTCTAAAGTCAGTCTGGAATAACAGGTGTTTAGTGTGATTTTAATTAATTAGTTAATTAATTTAGCGTCTAAATGAAGCTTCGCTCAAAGGGAGATGGGCATGGGACAGAATTGCCAGTCTGACGGTTGGAGAGTTCGCGTCTCGTTGGTTAGTTGAAGGGGTGCGAGTGAATAGGGTCGTCCGGGGCTGGGGGTAGTGGTGGGGGGAGAGACTGTAGAGAGAGAGAGAGAGAGAATCGCAATGCTGAGGCATGATAGCGAGAAGCGGGCAAACGTAATAACTGTAATATAGAGAAATATTAATATTTTAAATTCAATTTAAATTCAATTAAAGTTAGAGTCTCGAGTCGAGTTAAGGGATTGGGTTGGGTAGAAGACGACTACTTCGTACAGTCAGAATCCTAGATGCTTAATAGTTAAGTGTTACACGCGGTTGGTCTTCCTTGGAGTATCAAAGGGGTGAAATTTTGACCGTGTGCTAAGTAACAAATTTACCCCCTAATCATCGAATCACATTTAACATCCCTTACGTAAACGAAAGCTCCGATCAGTCCATAAGTCATGCAGGGGTCGTTGCGACCCTTAATAATACTTCTCCCCATGTTCTTTGGATTTGAGGTTATCCCCCCCCCCCTGTTTTTTGCACCAAACTTCTCACCCTTGTATACACTTTCGTTATACTTTTCTGTCTCATTTGTTTCTAGCCGCCACAAACCCCTTTTTTGTTTTTCCTCGCGAAACACCCTCGGGCAAAAAACTATAACCAATCCTCACCGTGGGACACGCATTGTACTTCACACGTGCGAGGCCACGCATACCGTCGCATCTACGCGATGAATCTATCGATTGGTATGGGGTGGCATGCAACGTGCTCATTTACATAAATATGGATATTCTAGCGAGCCGCCACTAAACCCCTTCGAATATCCCCCCTGCTTTTCGCACCCTTGAACAACGACACGAGCCAATAGGCGAACGGCCATTACGATGCTCTATGGGAAAGCTTCATATTTTATTTGCTCCGAAATACGACAGTGTTTTAGAAGGTTCGCGGAGGGCGAGCGGGAGGGATGGGAATTGACGAATGACGAAAACGAATTGACTTAATGTTCTGGATAATTTATGATACTCGGAAAAATTAACCCACGTACCCCTAATAATCGGCTAATCATTATCAACTCCGGTATACTGTCGTTATATAGGCACAGTGGTGGGGGTCCTTATCGCGGACGTATATTATATCGTCGCAGTGTATTAAACTTATGGCAAGAGTTTACGACTGTTTCCTTTTGTCAAAGTGCTTTTCGCTCTGACGCGACACGAGCAATTAGCGGGGATCAATAATTTCGCTGTGCCTAATGGGACGTCAGGGCCGCATCACGTATCCCGGGATCCCCTAGGGAACGCGAACGGTACGCGATGCACTGTTGGGCATTAATAAATAAGAACGTAAACGGGATCACGCGACTGCTGCATGGCGGGAATGTAAGTGGAATTGAGGCAGTCGCTGTGGAAAGTGAACGAAGGATTTCAGGGACGAACGGGATGTTTTTATGGGTAACGAAACACCTGATAGTTACGGGGTTACCCGTAGTGTATAAAGTCTCTTGGTAATACGAGACGAGATTATAATCGTGGACCGTCTTCTTTAATGTCTCTTGGAATTTGAATATTAAAAATTACAAGTCTTCGTGATTATACTTGGCTCTAATGAATTGCAGAAGCGTCTTGTTGGCATTTTTTTATTTTCGTCTCCAAATTTTCATTTTCCTCTGTCCAACCGAGAAGATGAAGAGAAAATGCGTCGTGCCGATGTACCGTCGCCCGTACATTTCCAAAGGACCCAGTGTCAGGGTTGCGCGAGTAGGGGGCAGAGGGGGGGGGGGTCATGAAGGGTGTTGTGCCTATATAGATAGAATTTCTACTCAAGCCCGTAAGGGTGTGGTTAAGCTCTCGAACAGGGGGTGGCTCTGTCGCGAGTACCTAAGAGCCTCGAAGACGGTGAAGAAGGGTCTTAGCGCGGTGAGCGTGGAAATCGTCGCGACGGACACGGAGTTCCGTTTTGAAGCGTCGCGACGCATTTAACACGTTGAATTTTGTTTAGACATTTTCTCTCGGGTTTAATACTTTTTTTTTTTCATTTTTCTTCTTTTTTTCGTCACTTTCCTTCATATTTTTTTTTTGCACATTTCCCAGCTTACGTAACGACGTTCAAACGTCGTTTAAGATTTATCTTCCTATACACACGAAGGACGGTTCGCGTCTGTTTTTACGTATTTTCCTCAATGTCCAATTGAAAATTTTCCTCCGAACGTAAACTGAGTCGACATTACCTTTTTCGACTTTCCCGTAAGCAGACTTTATGGCTCGCCGTGGAAACACGGGCTCTGAACATACGGCATGCCATAACTGGCAGTTTTCGCTTCGTTTCAGTCCGCACGGCGCCGTTGAAATTACATGCCCGTGACGAGACGAAACGAGACCCGGGTCAGCATCCCACATCCGTTTCATTCTAGGTAACGCGCTTTTCTATGCTCTCGCGAATATACGTGGAGAGACCATAAACTCCATGTACGACGCTCCGGGACTTCGTGCGTGAATTCGACGTATGTGACTGCGCATTCGTTATCCTTGCTTATGTAACGGTAATTTACTTAGCGTTTTACGTATCTGGAGATCTCGAAAAAAGAAATAGGGGATGGTTGGGCATAATGGTATACGGAATGAGCAAATAAAAAGTTACTCGGTATAGATACCAGGGGATGAATATTTGAGGGATGCAAGTCGCGGGCGAAGATCGCGAAATAGCGTAGCGAAAATAGGGGCGGGAAGCTTGAAGTGTTGACACACACTCGCGTCGGGGTATAATTAAAATTCGAGATTTTAAGGCGCCGTAAGGGTGAAGGGCCAGGGGGAGGATCCCTGTCTGGAGGGTACGACGCGGGGATATTTAAAACAGTCTGCTGGGTTAAAAGGGGGTAGCTCGCCGTTAGAGGAAAGACTAGTTGATAGGGGTGGAGTGTCGGAAGGGGGTTGGCGGGTGTCGTCATTAGCGAGGGACTCCCACAAACTTAAGCTACAACCTGCTGGTAGCGGCAGCATCCCTTAGCGAACCACCCCTCAGGTCGCGGCCAACATCCCGCAGTCCCTGCAGACGCAATGAAAACCACTCGAGACCCCCTCGACCACGCGCCGCTACATTTAATACCACCCTTGTATGCGCTTTCTCTCTCTTTCATCGTCGCTCACAGTGGCACCCCTGTGAAACCATCCTGAATCCACCCCGTCGAACTGTATAACGCTCGACTCTTGAAAAGAAAAGAAAAGGTTGAAAATAGTGAAAAGTGAAAATGACCAAGTTTATAAGACTCGTATGGCTACTCCGATCTATTTATATGTGCACCGTGATATAGCAAAATATATAGTGATATTGTGGTATAGTTTCGAGAGAGTAGTATATAATATGTTATAGTATAATATACGGTACAGTATACCTACCTGTTACCCTATACGTAGCGCGTATTCTGCCCACATTCTGCCGGTTCCTACGGTACCTACCTACGGTATATATATATATATATATGTCGTTATAGGGGTAGTTTGCGAAGTCGAATAGACTTTTCAAGAATTTGATCTTCCTTGGTCAGGTCATGGACCGTGAAAAATGTCACCAGTGGCCGGTGACCGTCGTTTCTCCAAAGTTCAATGGCTCGTGCCCCGTAAACACTGTACGTATATATGTATAGTATACGTATAATATACAGTGCCCATATAATATCTATGCATCCCAAGATAGATTTGTTGCTGAAATAAGATGCGTAGGATACTCAGACATTTTCGTAGTACGAGTGAATCGTTTTTTTTTTTTTTCTTTCATTTTTCTCGGGGCACTGGTTAGAGCTAGTTGAAGGGGGAGGTGGCTGTTTTTTTCAGCCACCTGAGCTCTGAGGGTTGTTGCGGCCCTGAGCATCATGGCGTTTCAATGCTTCACGCACCCCCGACGTACCCTTGCCGTATTGATGCTCATGGTGGTTGCACACATATGCATAAATACGTATATACAATCCATGCACGTTTCCTATATATGAAATAGGGGTTGTTCGTCATGGGGGTAAAGTCGAGGGGCCGATGACTCGTGGGTTTCGTATTTTCGTTTTAGCACTCGGTGTAAAGAATTGAATGATGACAACCCCCATCGCGCCTCACATCTCCATATGGATGACTGCGGATTAAAAAATCACTACGCTGATTTCATCCCCTTCCTCGTACCTCATATTCACGTCTACTGGCCCCCATAGCTGGTTTCAACTCTCCCGTTATAACGAAAGGCGCATAAGAATCGCGAAGAGAACGCTGAATGATATTCGGCGGATATCTTGGAACGATCTTGCGGAAAAAAGTTTTGAAGATATATCCGAGAGTCTGTTATCTTAATTACTCTCCTTTCTGATAACATTATCATTGTGTAATCGCCATACGATTGTTTTGATAACGATGACGACTATTTGCCCCGCGGTCTCGTTGAGTAAATCAGTGATACGTCATTCGGATAAAGTGTACAAGGAAATTCGAATTTTACGTTGATTCCGGTGTAATTAAGAGACTGCCGGTAGTTTAATTTTTTTTACTAATAGCGAATTTTTTTTCCACGAATAATTGAAAATAAACTCACGGATCCTTTCGCTCGTTTGCATTGTTTATGCTCGATCTATAGGAAATTCAATGCGGGTTTTGAAATTTCGATGTGTCACAACTGTCATCGCCTAAACGAACTCATGTCAGGGACCCGAATGAATTCGTATTAATGATAATATTTGTGAATTTGTCACCTTCTTATTTTTTCACTTTTGTTATGAAAATACGGAGAATCTAAACGCGCGTTGAAGTTCTCAGGATTTAAGCGACAGTCAATATTTTCTACGTAATCGTTGGCTGTAGGTAAAAACTGCATTGTATTTACAGAATAGAATTGCGTACCCTGTGTGGGATATAGTGTATAGGCACTGTGCTATAGGTATCACGGCAATCGATTAAAAGTAGCTACGATATCCGATTAATTAATCTTTCCTACATTACAAGCGAGTGGTTAAATTGCCTTTGTCGTGCTCGAGGCTTCGAGCCCGGCTATAGGTACGTGCTGTAATCGTTATTCCGATTTGTTGAATTTCCTCGAATTGACCATTTTTTTTTTTTTTACATGTCGTTTAAAACCGTAATAAAATGGACGGCTATACACGGGCGTCGTCTCGCGAGGCTATCGGGAATCGTCCACTTCGCCCGTGGGTATTTCGCGTGGTACTAATCGCGAAAGTTATCGAGAAAAATTGAAAAGTTAAATATCCCATCAGAGTAAAAATGCCTTGGAAATCTCTCCGATGGGGTGCGAGAGTTGACTGGGTATATAGTGGGCGGGGGGGGTGGTGGTGGGAGGGGGGGGGGTCGGGTTGAAGGGGCATTTTAAATATCCAGCTGGCAGCGGTATATAGGGCGCACTGCGTTAGGGCGATGAGCATAACTTTTCATTGGTACGAGAGAACCGGATGGAGACCCCTGAGGCAATCCAGCTAGGGACGTATCAAAAATATAATCAAAATAGGGGATGGAAGAGCGTATGCTTGTGATAACAACGGGAGGGAGGGGGAAGAGTCACAATGAATGATTGCAAGAATGAAAATGTAACGAGATAATGACGCGACGTTATCATCGTCGGACTTGAATCTGCGCACAGTGCCGGGTCTAGAGAGGGGTACATATAGATGGTATATGAAAAAAAAAGAATAAAAAATAAAAAAAAACTTGAAATGAAAAAGTTTGGCGAGAAGTTGGAGCCGCGAAGCAAAGCCCGGGGGTGAGTTAGACTCTGAGTAGCAGTGTAAGGGTGGTTCGGGTGGGTTGGCTAGTTGGAAGAAGGGACGCCCACGAGTATCACAGTTTCTCAAACAGGGCCGTACGTCGGTGCTTGGTATACAGGTGCCCACATATGCGAAGGATGTAGAACGTTAATGCCGACGTACATGAAGCGCTACTAGTCACGATGCCGAATGGAAATCGAAGCCGCAGAAAAGCATTACGTAACTCTCTTCCGCGCGGCGCAATGACTTGTCTGACCTTTTCCTTCGACCTTGTTTTTTTTTTCTTACCCTTTTCGTCCTTCTCTTGCTCTTTCAATCCCACTGCGTTACACGGACCAGTGAAAGGACCGTGCTCTCGAAAAGCCGACTAACTGCCTAGGGCCCCCTCGCGGACCTTTGTTAAAGTCAACGTTGGCGAATTGACGCTACGTCACTGGGAAAGGCTGCTATCCTGATGCTGGACGCCTGAGGGGTGAGCCCCGGGAAAAAATGCTTGGGGATGAAAGGTATTTAAGAAATAATAAGAAAGGGACTCTACATTGGCAGAGCTTCGGCTCTGTCATCGCTAGATGGCATTGTCATAATTCGATTCGACTGACGGAACGTTTATGGAGGAGTTTGGTACCGCCTCGTTGAGATGCCGTACAAACAAATGACTGTTTGTGGCCATTAAATTTTATATCTTCTCGAAAGTTGAAACTCTTGGGTCGAGGGTTCTCTCGTTTGATGACATCTTGTGGATTTTTAACCGGGTTTTTTTTTTTCTTCTTTCTTTGGCTAAGAGGTGGAACGAGTGTCTGTATGAATTCTTATTAATTTTTATGATCGTCTCTCTCTTTCTTTTCTACCTTCGTGCACTTGTGCACTTTCTCTTCTTACTTCCACCCTCGACTGCCACATCCTCGAAACCACCCTTACGCACCCCTTTGCGGAAGAACGACTTAGTACGCGATAACTCTGTGAACGATCTGCTGGAAGCTATTGGTGGCAACAGTTTAGCATAATCCGTTGCAGCAACCCTCGATCCAACCTTTTCCCCTCATACTTTCTACCCTCTAGCTTTTATCTTTTAACCCTCATCTCCACCTTCTTCGTGGTGGCTGCAATGCCTATCTACCTTTCTTCAATCTTCACTCTCGAGTCTATAGTCCCCGTAACCTCGGTTTCAGTGTGATCCCGTTTTGCAGCTCTTCTCACTCGACCCCCTTCCTTCCTCCCTCTCATCCTTGTCGAAACCCATCCTTTCTTTCCCGCTCAGACACATAACCATAAAGCGCGCTTGATTTATTGTAATTGCAGAGGCTGTGCGCGACTCTTTAAGAAACCAAATGGATTCTCGCCGTTTAAAGTCACGTCGGCGAAGATTTAGCGTAATTTTACGAGGGATGTATAAGCGCGGCGACGATGTCTTTCGCGCGACGGACCCTGCGATCGCGACGTCGACGAAGATGAGGATCCCATCTGGTCGAGGGATCCACTGGAGCACCTATTTCATTTACTTTATTTTACTTTTTCTGTTTATTACACATTGCCTTTTCTTTTAACTGCTTTTTTTTCTTCTTTTTTTTTGCTTCTTACTCCACTCTGAATTAATGAATTGGATTCGTTATGATTTTCTTTTGCTTTCTCTTTCGACTGCAATGACCGTTTTCACAGGAGATCGTAATTGCGATAGAGGGAAATCGAAACGACGCGAGCGCCTCCACTCGATTGATGCAATATACAATCTCACGAAATTGAATATTCCAATGGAATTAATCCGTAGCGCCGTGACCGACCTTCCAGTACGATTTCTCGTTCGTCAATTCCCTTTGTCGCTTCGAGAACGAAGAAAATCGTCGATTCGAAAAAATATAAATTCCAAGCGATACTTTTGTGCCTATCTTGTGTCGCTATACACGTTACCCGGACGTAGTGTCAAATGTAAATTCTATAGGTACATACGTTCTGTACGAATTATCTACTCTAGTGCATTTTTAAAGATGACACCTCGTTTGACCTGGTACCCGTCAGTGCGTTTATAAATTAACCCCAATAGGTATATATGATGCTTAAGCCTCCTTTCCATTTGAACTTTCTAACGAATTCCCAAAGCTGTTTTCAAGGCCCCCCCCCCATTATTCTTCGCCTTCTGATATCGATTCTTCTAGTTTTCACATTTTTTATCACATTTCTTTCCTTCCCTTCACTCGAATTAGAAGGGTTATGTTGGTTTCGAAATTTTCACGTTTCACTCAAGGGGATGAAACTACAGGGAGGAACCAGGAGGTGGACGCACTTGAAATGCTATATTGGTTTACAAAAAATTATGGAGAAACGTTTCGAAGGGGAGTCAATGAGGCGCGTCAGATTTGTGCCAGGTGTTGTTTCGTTGTAGATTTTCCTACCTCTGCTTCAGAGCTGATTTCTACTCTAAAACCTTCATGGCCCTAGCGAGTCACCACGTAGTTACGATTTTCCTAAGAATCCCTTGGAACTCGTCCTGCACTCTTTACTATATTGATTATTTTTTTATTTTTATTTTTTTTTGAATGGGGTGGTTCCTTCCACCCTTTTTATAAATTCCTAAAACTTCAACTTCAAGACGTTATTAAGTCGCAAGTTTTCATGGTCTTCCAAATCCTTTTTTATCTCTTATTCTCTACTCCTTAATTCTTCTTCTCCTTAAACCTTTTGCCAGTCTGTTTTACCCTCGCTCTCGACTGCGGTATCCTCAAGATTTCATCCCCTTCAAGAATAATTGTACTCGCCCGGTCGTTGTCCTTGGGGAATCGCATTCTCGATACAGGCATGGAACAAGTAAGAGCATAATGGATCGTACCAGTTAGAGTACAGATACTGTGAATAGTCCTCTAGACAGCAAGGATGGAAGGTAAAGCCAGGAAGGTATACCGTCCAAATGGAGGGTAGAAATTGACCAGAGACGAAAGCTCGGTTGGTAAAGCTATGTGGAAGAGAGACGTCCTGACTCTCGTAGAATCTTGTATTTCCGGAAGTACGTAGGGTTTCGTGGGTCTTTTACGTGACGCGGAAAAAAAATGAAAACAGAACGGGGCGAGGAACGGCCAAAAGTTAGGGGTTGGTACGACCTGACTGGGACCGGATTCTTTTCGTGGCAGTAAGCCGCTGGCGATTCCACGAGGAAAAACGAAAGACTAGAGAAACGAGAGAAGAAAAGGAGAAGAAGAAAAAAGGAATGAGAAATAAAGACCAAAACCTACCAGAATTTTTCTTCCTTTTTCTTTTTCATTTTTGAACTTTTTTTCATCCCTTATACATCCCTGCTTCTACTCGACTTCTGTTTTTTTTTTTTTTTTTTTTTTTTAGTACTTACTTCTCGCTCTCTCCCGTGTCGCGTCTCTCTACCCTGCGCCGAATCCCAAGAACCGGAGAGTCCTAGGTGCCCGAGAATCTCACCCTCAACTTACAACCCCTTCTTCGGTAGGAGCGATTTGACGCTTCCATGATTTCGCACTCCCCCAAGTCAAAGGTGTCACTCGATTCGTTTCCTTCAATTTTCGAGTGTCGATCGCGCGAGACACGGTAACTTTGAGAATGAAGTTGCGATTATTAATTCAGGATAAAAAGTTTAACGAGAGAAAGTCCCTAGACACTAAAGCTTCTAGGGAATTTTTACAACGAGGATTTATACAGCAAGTACGGCGTCTATAACGAGAATTATGAAATATCGACTACTGTATTTACTCACGTACTAACTGAGTATAGGGGTTGTTCGATAATTTAAATAGTCAGTCAGGAGTGGCTGTGTGGATCCACACAGGTGCAGCTGCAGCTGTAACCAAGCTAAGTGCATTCTTTACTTAGGCGCAAATGAACGAGCCTATAAGCCGTAAACAATGGTTACTTTGTAAAACACGTCAAATTATCAAGATATACTCGCTCAGGTTGCGCATAGGGGAGGTGTGTGTAGGTACAGAGGTTGGCTGCGGCTTCGTTGGGGAACCGGCAGAGGGGAAAGATGGAGGTGGTCGGACGACGAGCAGGTATACGATAGAACGGGGGTGAGTTTAACTATCTCCCCTCACCTCCTCCCCACCTCCCCTCTCCCTCCCTCGACCTCCATCCTAAGTTGTAACGGTGGCGCAGCACGCTGCTAGACACGGGCTCTGCTCCCATTGCACCCTGGGGTCTATATTAATGATATAATATTTCTTTGATTCAGCCCGGCATCCGCGTTTCTCTTAACAACCCCCCCTCTCCCCCCGTTAAGCTTGCGGAACGGGAGAATGAGTTCAAACGTAGTTTCAGTAGACCCCGTTTCGCATCCCCTATTGCCGGGATAAATTACATTCATATTCTGCCGTCGCGGCTCGGTCGACCCTCTCGACTCCATCCTCAATCCTCATCCTCGTTCTCGTTCTTTGACCGAATCGTACCTACTGCAGCTTCCGAAAGCCTTCACCATCTTCCTGGACTCCTCTGATCGCTCTTCTTCCTCGACGACTCTTTGCCCGGAAGACTCGATAGAACACTTCGGCATCCTCTTTTAACATATATTTGAAATAACCCTCGGCCAAGTCTTGTTAACTAACCCATCAACCTGATAGCTCTTAAACGCATCATATCCGGGAGTCTGCGCGTACGCTTCAGCTGGAAAAGAATCTCACTTCCGGTTCCATCGGTAAACTCAGGGATAAATAGCTTTATTTCCGGTAGCCACTCAGACCAAGACGAGCTAAGAAAACTAACAGGAAGTCCATCCGTTGGAGACGCACGATTTCCGATCACAACGGATTCGCTGGTACGCCTGATCTACGATTACCCTTCTGGTACCAACGTTCAGAGTTGATATACAGTACTCTGTTAAGGTGGTCCAATCCCCTTTAGGACACGAGGTTGGATACTGGTCTCACGGGTGAATTTGGCCGGTCAAGGTCGTAAAACTCTTTTCCGTCTTCTGCCAAGGGAGGCTGTTACTCCTTTTCATCTTTACTAATTCACCCTATATTTAAGGGATGTCCTCTTTCTCCCCCCCCCCCCACTCTCTGTAATATTCACACGAAAGCTAATTATTTAGTAACCGCTAATAACTTTGGGGGTTGGTAACGCCTGCCCCACATTTGCAAATTCCTTAAAGCGGCACCTACGGCTCCTTAGATTCGTCCTGTATGGCAACTTTTTACGATATCGCCTTTAAGTGCCAAACACGATCGCCACTAAGGGTATCGAAGTATAGGGTTGATATTTAATAGCTATAGGTCGAGGTGGTGGAAGTGGAGTAGCAAAGTCAGGATGTGCATGCGCCTTAGTAACCAGCGCAGCTACACCTGGGGAACTACCCCTGGAAAAAATAATTGCCTGGAACGTCGGAGCGTCCCTGACGTTCTAGCATCTTGACTTTACGACCCCTCTTCGCAAAGGGGATGACGAGCGTCATCCTCTCCCACTTTTTTTCTCCCCCTAGTGACTTCTCATAACGCTGCCACGCGGCAAGCCCCACTCCACCCCTTTCTGTATATAACAACGCAACTCCCCCATTTAAAAATTTCACACGTCGAACCGCTTTCTCGCGCACTTCCGGCGACGTCACAGGAGCCTGGATTTTAATGGCTACAGAAATAGGAGCTCTAATGGAAAAGGACGTCTGAGCGTCTATCAATGAAACGGACGCTACCTTTATTTCTAAGGCGAACGTGTATACTCTCACTGTTGACATTTCAGAATCTCTTTAGAATAACTTTAGACTGTCTTTTCCTCTTTCTGTATAACCTGTATTACCTTGTTTTTTTTTATTATTCCTTTTTTTTCCCGCATTCATCTCCCTTTGGCATCTAGTGGAAAAGTCACCCCTCGAATTTCACCAGGATCACACGAGGCGTCCTGGACAGGATCAGCTGTAGTAATTTACGCGAGAGGGTGGCTCTCGGTACCGGACAAGAATTCTATCCAATAACTTCTTTATAGTTGACATCCGTGATGGTGAGGAAGCAGCAACCCCTATCGCCCCCCCCCTTTCCTCCCCTTCCCAGTAGATGTCAGTAAGGGGTAGGGGTAGAGGTAATCCGGGATTGAGATTCGGGGATGCTCTGGGATATCTCAGGGTGCAGAGAGTGGTATAAAGTAGTCCGAGGGGTGGCGTATTATACGTGTGTGTATACATAGACTGAATAGTACTGTATCTATACGTAGGTTGTAGTGGTAAGAGGGTAGCTCGGTTCTGGAGAGAAGTAAACCGGCGCCGAACGGATGCTGGAAGCCGCCGTCTCCGTATCTATAAAATAATAATCATCCCCACGCAAGGATATACGATCCCCATAAAATACCGAGTACCCGTGTAACGGGTTCCGCCCATTTCGTCCGCAGTTTCTCTCGACAAGTTTCTCTATCTCCGTCCCACTTGCGCTCGTGCCTACCTCGCAGCGCCGAAACCCTCCGCAGTTCGTCACTTCCACCTACGGAGGACTTCCTTACCTTGGAATCCCACTGGAAGAAGTCCCCTTGTTTCTTTTCTTCTTCTCTCAGCGACATGAAACCGTCGCGAAATACGAAGGCAGCCGCGACACGTGTAATAAACTTTTGCAATATGTTTCTAGCAACCCCCGTGCGTGTCGACTTGGCGTTACCAACCCCCACCGAACGCGTGTGCTTTCATTCCACCACCCCTCATAGACGATACCGTGAACCGCGCATGCGCACACGACTGTCCTCTGTACCTGGTAACGGACGCCATGACGTCATATACCCAAGTGCGCGCATACGTAATCTACATGCAGCGGGATACCGAGCACGGATACGATTCTTCATCCCTTAAGTGAATTTGAAAATCGATGGCTATGCGACTACACCAGTAGGGTTGCGCCTGTCCCGAGGAACTCTCTAAGGGTTGGACAGATATTAAAAATTCCTGCAAACATTTGAGCCTCTCGGAGCGTCCCTCGCTCGTCGCGCTTACCAATTTTAGGTCCGAAAAATATCGCCGGGTATCGTCGCACCGGGCATCCCTTATGGAACTACCCAATGATGGCTTTCGTACTACCCCTATTCTCTCGACCCCCAACCGGTACTGCATGTCTACCCCTAAACGAGAGTTTGCGCACGTGCGGTTCTACCTGCGGCCTTCGCGCGGTCGGCAGACGGACGCACGGTAACCGCCATACGATTATCGGTTACCAAATCTCCGTTAATCCGCGGCAAACTGGCCGCACGCGGAATTCCCATACGATGAAATTATGACGCTTTCGACGACCCTTTCCCATCGCACCTTTTCTCCCTCTACGTAATTACCTCACGCATAACGCACTATAAACGCGTTATACGCGTCAACCATCCACCGCGCCTATCCAACAACTCACGTTTATAACGTCCATCTCCGTCGATATTATACGCGCATAAATAACCGCGGGTTACGCCTCCCCTTTTTCCACTCGACCGACCCCACCTTTCCCTTCACCCACGCGCTCAACGGCATTACGAGATTCCAGGATTTTACTATACAAATATACATAGTTCACGGGACTGTCTGTGCCGTGTGTGGTATACCTATAGTTATTGCCTGTATAACGCTTAACGTCGTACTAGCATATACTGTACTCGATATAAGCTCGGCATTCGAGTGAAGCAATATCATGTAATGGCGTGAAACCGAAAGGACGTAAAAGAATCCAAGATAAACGACGTAACAAGAAATGCATAAAGTTAGAGAAAATTAATAAAAAGTACTTTTCTTTTTTGTTTTCAAAGATTCATCGTCGCTTCGTGCAGAATTCTCGTTTCTGTAACAAAGAACTGAGCCTCTGTTATTCAACTGATAACGTCCTGTATCTCTTGTTATTGATAACTATATATGTATATTATATATACATATAGTTGTAACGTTCATCTGGATATTCCTGTGCACCTATAAAGGTATACGTTCTGTCCTTTCTTTTTCTTTTTCCTTTAACCGTATACCAGACCGTCCTTGTCTCTCTTGTTTGCTATACTTTTTCGCTCAGAGCCTTTTCACTCTTCGGGATTCGGAGCTTTAAGGAATATCGATTTGAGCAAGACAATCGCACGGGATGCGAATGCAGCGTTTTCTTGCTCAAGCTTCGTCAATGGAAATGAACTGCAATGGGTATAGGCGGTTTATGGGGTAGCTGAACGATGGATTTTGGCTACCAACCCAATGATGGCTACTGCAGCTGCATACAAGTTTAGTTTCGCTTTATGCGCTCGTATCGCGAACCTGAACTGTATGATTTTAATGACGAATTTTACAATTGAAATTAAGAGCCGCCTGGTGGTTGAAGGGGGCGGATGGGAATTTATTTACTTGTACTCGAATAAAAAAATATATATATAATACGTACACCATACGCGGAAAACTGAAATTGCGCGAAATTACATCCTGAGGCGTCTTTTCGCGGGAGAAGAGACTGGTACGGTGCCGGTGATGCAATTAAAATGAAATTCTTGAATATATAAGTCTGCGCAAGGTTTATTCGCCGGTACCAACCTACTCTGAGTATATGAAGGCTGAAGTAGAGGAATCGCTGTTTTCTCATTACAACGCATAGGAATACCCGGCCACGCTTTGGCTCAGTAGGAATTTTCAGATATCTCATTATGATTCACCTGTGCGAGGGGAAATATAAAAATATCTTTCTACCCACCCCTCACTTCGAACACCTATCCTTTTGTCTTTTTCGCTCCGTCTCTGCTTTTTTCCCCATCTCTGTCTCTCATCCACTGCTATTTCCCCCGGCTGGCATAATTTGTTTGCTCTCGAAACAAAAGCGCCACTCCCGAAATGAGAGTAACGTAGTTCGCTTGGGGATGACAATTTTTTTTACATTTTTTTTTTTATCCATCTTTTCACCGACCGAGCATTCCGAACTCGCGTTGATGGAATATGGAATTTTTTTGTCACATAACAATTCTCTGAAACTTTGTGATTTCCGATAGTCTTCCAAGAACCAACCCCTAAGTGGCGCAACCCTCTGGCACTATAGTTAGCTACGCTCGGAGTTAGACGCGGACCCGTCGGTGAGGGTTGTTGGTCTCCGTTCGTTTTACCTCTCCTCGTTGAAACAGTTGCAAATCGCAAGGGTTGAAACCACCAGCTCAGCTGTTTGTTATTTATTGGACGCCAGCCCTCCAAGATTAACCTTGCCAACACAGAACGGCGCTTGCTCGTTCGCGTTCATTGCTGCTGAAACGACATTTATTCTGCGTCGACCCTTTCGCTATTCGTATAGGGGATGACGGGGGGGAGGGGAAGGTTAGTACACGCACAGCATGGTGTGTACCCCCTATATATATATACATACATATATATTGTAATTGAACGAAGGAGTGAAGAAAAAATCGCAAGAATCTTACACCTCGATTGGGTAAATTAAAATGGAGAACATTCTCAGTCGACTGAGAAACGAATAGATAAACGATTCACACGATAACAACTACAGGGGGTTGGTATAATAGTTCGATAACCCGTAAACAGGGTGATAAAATGTTAGGTGACAGTCGGTATTCACATCCTATAACCCATCACGTGTAAACTATGCAAAACATTGAGATAACCTAACCTTCACATACTTTTTCGTATCCTTTAAACGACACTGGATTTTTATCCCTAGCGGCGAAAACTGGCAACACACGCTAACGGTAAAACATCGCCAGTAGCTTAGTTACCTCTGAATCGGTTTATTGCTTTTTAAACAGTTTTTAAATGGCCCCATAAACGGCTAACAGACCCGGCCAACACGTTCCCCGTCGCTTATCAGCCTGAGCCCCAGTTTTCTCCTGCTTCGTGGCCAATCAACGTCACAATCCCGCATATATGCGTCTCTGTCGGCCGGAAGTCGGATGGTCGCTCGCGCATGCGCACGTTTCATCTCGTTCCCTCGACGTCCTCTTTACCTCGTGAAACAACTACGAAGACCATTTCCGGGTGTTTATCATTGTAGCCGCTCGAGTGCGTGCTTTGACCTCCATGCGGCGCCACAGTCAAAGCGTCACCTACTTCCCTCGGTCGTACATGACGGTAACCATTAAAATTTACACTTGCAGCTGAAGCTTCTGCCCTTATCTAGCTTACCCCTTTGTGTTTCTTGCATCAGAAACTTTATCTCCCTTATATACATTTCTTTGGCGTACCTTCGAAATCGGTCACGAAGCTAACCTTGTTTTCGTAATGTTCTACCTCCCCTCACCTCCCCTCTCCATCCCATCATCCTGTTTCACGATTCTCTTGCGACTCGAATTCGATCCGTGCCTTAAGTAACTGCCTCATAAAATTCTCTGTTGCGCAGTCACCCTCGGTTCTGCACTTCTCGACAAACCCCTTACATTTTATATAGGTATATAACCTAACCCTACAATCCCTTAGGACAAACGTAACGTCCCTCTCTCTGTCCCAACCTGCATCTTCTCCTTCTCTGATAACTGCAAGCGTAAAATATAGCAATCTACTCGTCTGTTCGTACGTTGATCTGTGTAGAGTATTTACAGTTTAAAAAAAAAAGGTTTAATCCTATTTATCGTTCTGGGAAAAGATTTTAAACTCGAAGATGACGGCCTGATCGTCATTCTGCACGATAAACCAGTCACGACTGTAAAAGGCACCCTTTACCGATATTCCATTATGTCAAAATCCAGCTGTGGAAATCTCGAGTCGAGCATTCGGGAAAATTTAATCTGGCGCGATGTAACGCTGCGCGAATCAACCAAGATGGGGGAGTGAGAGAGGAAGAGAGTGCCAGTGGGTCTACCCGGGTGGGCTGGGGAAGTGGGAAATTATGCAGATTAATTAAGGAATGGTTGAGAGTCGAGAGTGGAGAGTCAGCGAGAAGGAGGGTAGCTGCTCCGTAGCCACTGCTGGAAATGGAGTAAAGAAGACAAGCAGCGGGGGTGGGTGGGAGGAGGGGAGGGGTCTCGAGAAATCTACGGAAGGCACCTCCAATGAGATGGTTTCATGATGGGGAGGGGTGAGAAGTAAAATATCTAAGGAGAGAGCAGAAAACTAGGCCGAATATGTAAAACACTCAGGTAAATTGAAAATTAACCGGAATCGCCCACTTTGCTCTTTCCGATTCGCTCTTCGCACGATACTTGACTACATTACACGTGCCTATATATATATATATATATATGTATGTGCCTATATATATATATATAGGCACGTGTAATGTATATATAATATATATATATATATTTCTATATCGTCAGGAAAAGGTTGATTTTTTTTATTAGACGATCAAACAAGCCCGTGACCTATAGTACGTACGTTATATTTATTTCATAAGCCTCATTTAATCAATTTTCATATATGAATTTTTTTCTAACGATATCCTTGTCTTTTTGTTTGTTTTTTTTCTAGGCTTTCCTAGAGATGGGAGACGAGAATGCCGCAGCCACTATGGTGACGTATTACGCGTCGTGCGTCGCCCAGCTCAGAGGTAGAGCTGTGTACGTGCAGTTCAGTAACCATCGCGAACTGAAGACCGATCAGACCCACAGCAACGCGGTCAGTAGTCCCACAAACATCGTCGCCAACCCGTCCAACGTCAGTATCATTATTCTTTTTATTTTAGTTTGCATTAGGCGACGCGCGACATGCTCTTAGACAATTGAAAAATGGAAGAAAATCCAAATGAAAACAATCGATACGTTGCCGGCCACGATTTTACTTTCTCGATGATTTTCGTGGATGCTTGTAAAAATTATTCTAAAAAAAAATAATAAGAAATTGGCCCGAACGTACCGATTTTATCGTTGCTTTCAGCTTGGAACGTTACGTCTAGTCTAACTATATGTATTCCTAGCATTTACTATACATATACTGTCATAATAGTAGGTAGTCCAGAGCATAGAGACCAGCCACGCGGCCTGGTTAATTAAACGTGTAGCATCCTCATTTTCTTTCCTCTCCCCTCTCCCTCCCCTTCCACCCATAACCCAAACCACTGCCCCGGGTGTTATTAGATCGTTCCTCTTTCTCTGTCCCTCAACGTACAACTCACCCTCCTGCCCTGACTTGTCTCGCCCCCCCCTCACCCCCTGATACCACCGTCATACGTGTTTTCGCTTCTCCCCTACCCTCGTCTTGTCACTGACCGCGTCAAATCAATTTACACACTCCCAACCCTAAACTCCATTATAATTAACGCAGCCATAATTTATGAACATAAAACCCGCGGCGAGAGTCCGTCGTTCCCACCCTAAAGCGTCGGGACGCCCGAGGACGCTCTCTGGAGAGATAAAGACACCCGTCTATATATATGTGTATATACATCCTGTATGCTTGTCACTTGTCCCTCCTTGGGAACATACACATCTTTTTACTATCCTCGTTTATCCGTGCTTGCGTATACAAAGTATATATTGGGTGTTCGTTATGAAACGCACTGTAGTAACGCCGTTGCATTCCTTGTCAAATTCTGAGGAATACGTGTATTTTCATTTTTTATTTCATATATAAAAATTTCGAAATAATCGAGGTTGAAGTTGCGGTAATGCGACCAATCAGAACGCGTTTAAACGGAGCGTACGTGACGTAACGAGCCAGCCCGCAAGGCCTGCTTACAGTAAGCCAATAACAATAAGAAGCTGACTCGCGATGTCATCTACGCTCCGTTCTGATTGGTTCCATTACCGCAACTTCAACCTCGATTATTTCGAAATTTTGATGTATGAAATAAAAAATGAAAATACACGTATTCCTCAGAATTTGACAAGGAATTCAACGGTGTTACTACAGTGCGTTTCATAACGAACACCCTGTATAGATATATGCTCGTAGCGTCTCCCGGTAAGGCACGTTTCAGCTAACTTTTACTTGACGGATGTCACGTGATTTTCCCATGACGAGACTCGACGCGATATTCTCGTCTCTATCCAGGCTTCGTATTTTCCAATTTTCCCTAATCAATTTCGTACGCTACTTTTCATTCGTTATCCATTGACTGGTCGTGTGCGAAATTCATGAGAACGGTTCGAGAATACGTCCACCGGTCCTGTCGTTGTTGATTTAGCAATTAAAAAAAAAAAACGTAGATATAAACAAACATGCAAACGTCATGCTTCGCGTACGTATGTTCGACGTCGGCAGCATCCACGTCATTCCGATATTAACTGACGTCACCATTACTTCTCCCGAGGGCACTTGCACGTGTTACCGTCTCTTGTACGTATATAGGAAGCACTGCCAACCTCGTTGCGGATACTTGCTCATTTTCTTCGGCTCTCTCATGCTTTTACCTAGTACCCCGTGCAAATACTGGGCTTTACTGTCATAAAGCAGTGTATTTCATTTTACGTATGCACCTTATATGTATAACGTGTATTAGTTTACATCAGATATGTTAGGCGAGTATGTGTGTCGTATGAAGAACTGTTAGAATATTTACACTGTATATAGATATATGCGGTTACGAAGTAATCTTTTCATATCTAGAAGTTCTCCCTTTGCTTGTTTTGGATCCACCTGAATCCTGTGACGTAAATATACGCACATATGCATGTCTGTACTTTATACATATGGTGTACGGATTGATACGTGGATCCCCTGTATCAGATATACTTTTTCGTCTTTTTTTTTATTTACATTTACATCCGTATAACTACTTTTCGTATTTCGGTCAAAACTAGACGCGAATGCAGTATCGATTCACACATACACACACGCGCGCGCGCGCGCGCGCTTACAAGGCTGTTGGAAAGGGGCGAGTAAGGGGGGGGCGGCACTCCTCAGATCTTATAAAAGTTTGCACGAATTATTACTCAATATTTTTTCCGATAATTTGAAGAAAAGAAAAAAAAAAAAGAAAAGGAAGTTGAAACATGAATGCCGGTATCGTTATTTACTTCAAATTTTTGGTACTTTCTAGTCGAGTACTAGGTGAGAGGTAATTTACGTAGTCAGACGGCAAAGTCGATACCCACTTTTCTGTACACTATTTTCCTGCTTACTTATTTCCTGGTGAATTTAAGGCCGCGGGCGATTTTCTCTCGTGAAATTAAACCGACGTTAACCACGATCACTTACCAACAACACGCGACGCTCTTTCGTACTTTTGAGGCTCGTAGACGCCCGACGTGTCCTGGTGTACTACCTCCCCCCCCCTCCCCCCCCTCCCCCCCAGTGATTCCTGAGGGATTTGCGCGACTTAACAAATGGACGCTCTTCTGAAATCGCCGCGAAGCCCAAAAAAGCAATCACCATGAAAGCTTTAAAGAGACCGCGGAAATGGGGGGGGGGGAGGCGGAGGGGGGTATGGAAGACTCAGGGTTGATTTTTAAGCAAAACGACAAACTCCAGCCTAATGGCCCCTCGTACGTTATTCCTTCAAGCCTGTAGAAAAGACCCCGAAAGTCATTTAGCAATGTTACACTCACTTTTTATAGGTCATATGTACTCTGAACGTTTTTAGTGATCTTTACGCGAGACGCGGTTATCTTGGGCGTTAAGAATATTTATACCGTGGAGCTATTTGTACTGGGGAATTATTGGTGATGGGTGAGGAGGTGGGGAGTTGGTTTTTTTTTTTTTTATTTGGGGAAATTTCTTTTCGGTGATATTTCAGTGGTTATATATACATATATGTATATGAATGTTTTGTCTGTGTTTGTGAAATTTAGTGAAATGAAAATTCTCCGTGGACATATGAACGTTTGTTAATTTTATACACGAGAACAAAGGTTGTGACTTGTTCTCTCTTACGGTTGTACGCTGCTGAGTGGAAGCGAGGCGCAGACACCTTTAATGAAGACTTTAGAACGTAACGTTTAAGACCGACGGTCGTGAACCCGCAAATTAAACTTTTTGCCGGCATCAGCGTTGCGGCACACCTCCGCATTGTTTAGTAATTAATTTACCTTGGTGTTACGTAGCATCTATAACAATGGATATACGCGTACTATGGTAGGTGATGCTACGGTAAGCTTACCTTTTTAGATTATAGACGGCACGAAACTTGAACTTCGAATCACGTAAAATGTTTGCGACGTATAACTGAAAATTGTGAAAAAGTTGATGCTCCTTGTATGGTAGTTAGGAAATATTTTGCTGTTCTTAATTTTCTCTCTCTCTCTCTCTCTTTCTTTCAAATGCACTTTGAGATGCGGTCAAATGCAAAAATCCTGGAGAGATATTGCGGATATCGTTGAAAATTGAAAGGTTCAATCTCGCGAAGTAACGTGGTGACTACGGATAAAATGGCGGAAAGTCATCTACGCACATGTATATGTATGTATATATGTATATGTGTATATATATATATCTATATATACGACGCTAGCGGCTGAGACTCGTAGCCCAGAGTTTCTGTAGTTGCGATGAAAATCGCGCACGTGTGCACGCGCCACTAGTTTAGATTGTGAACCTACGGGCAGGTGTACGCGTTCCTGATGTGTCTTGAAAAGAGAATAGAGTAGAGGCGTAGCAATAATAATTTTTCTCGAAATTCCTTGAATTCGCGAAGGCGCGTACCCGAGTGTCTCCGGAGATTCTTTGCTCTTCTTTTTTTTTTCCTTCAACTATCTTCCTCGCTCCTTTGTTTTATTTCACGTGTTTTACATTCTTTAGGGAGCTCAACTACAGGAAAAAATATCAAATATTTCGTTGGTACGCGCGTATATAGACGTACGTAGATGGTCGTCGGGACGTCGCGACGCCGTCTCCTTTTTATCCTAAAAATATCTTAATAGATTTCTAAGGATGAATAACCATGTTGAAAAAAAAAAGTTGTTCTGACTTCGCGTCAAATTTGATTTTCGAAGCTGTCCGAATAAAGTAATCGATTCGAGTAAAATAAAATAACGACAGTGGATGGCTATGAGTCAACCACCCTTTTCTCTATTCTCTACTTATATTTTTAGTTACGCTACTGAAGTTCGTTCGGTAGGGAGCCGCATTGGAAGTTACATTTAAGAGGAGTTACAGTCGAGAAGATAGATTTATTTGCGGAAAAAGGAGAGCGGCAATTGTACAAGCGCGTAGATGCGTATCGGTCGTTCTAATAATTTATGAAGTGTCTAACGTATATTTGGATTGGATATTTTGAATTTTTGAGAAAATCGCGATAAATCCAGTGAATAAAAAAAAATCGCGATAAATCCATTGGATACAAAAAATCACGGTCGTAAAATCCCGCGAGGGCTTCGCTGGCCAAGAAAGGTTTTCACGGAGGGTCACCGAGGGTAAAATCTATTTTAGGGAAATGTGCATCGAGTCAGGGGGGGTGTCCAGGTGTTGTTCGATTTATGGGAAAATAACCATAAATGGTTATTTTTTTTTACCGCGAGGCAGTCGGCGCTTTGCGGTGTCAACGGCGAAGGTTTCTCCTCCTAGGGTATCGATTGGGGATGAAAGTTTCGGTCTCCCTGCGCGCCACAGGAGTGGAATCAGCCCTCGTGTATACATCCATAAAAACTACCCAGCATCCCATAACGGTACGATATAACTCTGCTTTATATCGGCACTGTACGACACCCACTTTCCATTCTCGACCGGAAGTCCCGGCCACACGTGTGGATCTTTGTGTTGCGAGAGAGCGGAAGTGCGTATCAGGGAGAATAAAGAGAGACAGATAAGGAAAGAATAGTAGCACAAAGTGAACTCTGGTACCCTGAGGAATAAACGGGATATCCGCCAGCATCAAAATCGTTCTATACGTAGGTACTGGATTGATCAAAACATCCTTTGGATCTATAGGGTACGAATAGTGACGCCCAAAAAAAAAAGTAAAACTACCTTCGATTCATATCCATCCTTCATCTCGATCATTTGATAATATTCAAGAGATGCATGGACCACGTGATCCTTGCGCACACCCCGCCCCGCAACCCACCTTCCGCAGAAGCTCATAGAACCTCAAATGCAATTAGTGTTCAGCTATGAGGGTTGCGAGAAAAAGAGACGGATTTCGGGCAGTGGGCAATTGGTACTTAAAAAAAGTAAAAGTATCCAGCATCCCTCGCGCTTCCGACACTGCTGACACAAATCTTCAATCAAGGGATTTCGGCATTAGAATGCGCGGCGCGTTACGTTCACCCTGGGGCTCTGTGAAATTCCACTTTTCTCGGGGTTCCCATCTCCGTGTTCCCTCTACCCTCTAGATCGACTACCCACCGTACCGCTACGAACCTCCATGTTCAAAAGTAGTATCAACCACCTCCTACCCCCTCCCTACCCCCTAACCTACCGAACCTCTAAGCCCATCCTACTGCTCGGTAATTTGGACATTGTTCCGGCCTCCGCCACTCTGTACCGCACTTCTGCGTCCCCTGCCAGCTTTCACTCTACACTTAATAATTAATATCTATGCGGAACCAACCCCCAGCCTCCCGGGTAGGACGATGCTCTTCTTCCTTCAGTCACGACGCGAACCATACTTCTCATCTTTGGAATACCTACGTCTTTCCACGGATCCATTACTCCCATAGTCGCCACCTACCCCTAATAATTGTTGTTCCAACTACCACTGTCATTCGCCAAGTCAAGCCAAGACAAAGGGATGAACTCTGTCGGGTTGATACCGCGACCTGGAAAAAAAATCCACTATGTTGTTTTGAGAAGCTCGGTTAGGGCCGAACCCTATATATATGTATATTCCGGGTGGGTTTATTCCACAGCTCCTCTTGCTGCTCTGCATGCTTCCAGAGTGTCTTCGCTATCCCATCCAGGCTGCCGGGTTCAATTTTCAATCCTGCGGGAAGAGACCGAATGATCTCTGGAAGAAAAGGAACAACGACATCGAGTAGGAGTGAGAGCCCAGGATCGAGTCAATTTCCTGTATTCTTTGGAGCATCATCCTGGGGATCCTCCCTCAGGACTTCTACCCTTCACCTCTTATCGCTAAGCCCCACTTCCCCTCATCCGTCTACCCGTCGAACTTTTCCACGCGCACCGACTAATCGTATTGGCCGAGTTTCGTACGAGGACAATCTTAATGGAGCATCGCTAAATGGGGAAGGGGGGGGGGTGGTGAGAATAATTTTAATTAAGGGGGTGCTTGAGGGTGAAGTAAGGCGATTCTCGGGAACTGTCCTAGACAGATTTCTCAAGCACAATGGGTGTTACGGCTTGTACCTCCTCTCTAGGTCTGCAAGAAGACGATCCTTTATTCTGACCTAGGGGTTGTAAGCTCACCGGTCTCACATTTTAAGTCTTCTTCGCGGTCCTGTCTCTCCTTTCTCCTCTTACGTCTGCGGGTGATTCGGGCGCACAACGAGGGCAGTTAGTCGCGCCTGCTTTTACCTTGTTGCATATTTCAAAAAGACCTGATGCTACACCCGTGCACGGGAGCCCGACAATGGCACATTGTTATTCGGATCTGGGAAGTGAGTAGACCGGAGTGTCGTGTCTTTGCCAGGGGTAGGTGGTCGACGTCGTGACGCTACCGGGGGAGGGGCAAGATGGCGTAATATTTTTAATGGAGGGTGTCCTGGGTGATCTACGACGCCGCATTGTTTCTCTGAGACGCCTCATATATTACTTTCTCTCCTTTCATACCACCCCTTCTCCACATTCACCTTGCTTTCCTTATTTCTTTCTTATTTATTTATTTCGCCCTCTCCTAGCGCCTTTTAGTTTCTTCCGAGTATCCATTCATTTTTCCCGTGACGTCCCGTGCATTTTTATCTGATAAAAATTATCCGTAAAAATTCACCCTCTGACAAGGAATCCGCGATCGACTTAAAAATCACGACTCTAAAATTGCGTCAAGGATGCCAGTAGCTTATACATTCTTCAAGGCAAGTTACTCTGTCGGGACTGAAAAGTCTAAGGGACGTAGATACGTGTCCCGTAAAGAGCAACGGGGTGTTTCCTTATGGGCTCTGTAAGAACGAAATAGGGGTGGATAATCGCTGCAAGATGGAAACCTATAAATTTTCCGCTTAAGACTTTCACAGGGGAACATTTAGGCTAGTCGCTTACATGAAAACTCAGCGTCTTTATACAATTTCCGAAAGTCAAACGCTTCTTGTTTCGGTTCCTCTCTCTCGCTCTCGTCAATTCTCTGGACCCTCAGCATCCCAACCATTCTGCTCTCCCTTAACGAGTTGCTAACAAAGTTCATTGTTATCGCTGTTCTTCGGTACTCCGACCTTACAGGTTATACTGACTCCGCTCGGTCTGTCTTTTCTCTTCTTTCAGCAACAGCTTTTCCTATTTTCCCTCGTAGCTCACCTTTGTCTTACACACAGCGATACCCATACGTGCCCATATTGTGCGGATCTTCCGGACTCGCCTGAGAATAGGGAATAATGAGTAAACTGATAAAGACTGATTCTTACAAGTAGATTCAAAATCGCTACCAGACTGCTCGCTATTCCATTCGGTTCGCTGCTCCATCATTTTGACGTGAGCGAATCTCTTATAAAGATTCTCAATATAAGCGAAATCTCTTTGGCTTTCTTACTCTGTTGTAAGGAGAAAACAAAACGGGAGAAAAAAGTATCGTATGAACTAGAAAGGTATCTTGGAACTCGTTTATAGAATTTTTTACTCATTTCTTTTGGTTTTCGATGATTTTACATAATTTTGAAAAAACAACGTTAAGGGAGTACTTATCTGTTTTTGTTAATTGGAGAGTCACGGTTACGTTTCATATTATTATCTTCGCGTTCACGATGTCCGACTAACGCACTCACTGGTACTACTGATTTCTCTATTTTCACTTTTGACTTTTTCCCTTCTTTTATTCTTACACCCCCTTCTCTTCTTTCATCCACACTACGTTCTCACAACGTCTAGCACTTCGCGTCGACTCGGTTTCGCATTAAGCATTGAGAGCGCCGCGTTTTCTCCCAGAAAGCCGCGCAAGAGGAACAATTGATAAATTGGAGCTTCAGCCCATGGCACCGAAGCGGATTCCGTTAGATTCTCGAAGAGGATGAGTGTCAGGTTTGCATCCTTTTTACAGGAAATTGCTGTCTCCATTATTGAAGGGAGGTCTTCGTCGTAACTTTCAAGTAGAAGGAATATATAATATATACACGCAACAACGGAGCAATATATATATATATAGCAATATCCATGACCATAAAATAAAAAAGTTATTACAAAGTCACTGTACGACATTACGTAATTTTACATCACTTACCTTCTTTTTTCAACTTTTATCATTTACAACTTATCCCATTTATTATTATTTATTGCCACATTTCACCTAAAAGTATTCTGTGCGATTACCAAAAAAAAAAAAAAAAAATATTCCCACGTTTTCTAACCTCTACTTTTTCCCCTACAGTCTCCCTAGGGATATTCAGTATGTAAAGGTACACTGCGCGCATTACTCAATAATACTAAGAATACACACAGACACGCTCACTCGATATTCTCAGACACGGCCATTTTATATTCCCTAGGGTCACCTTAATATTCAAATCCTGCCCAGTTTCCCGCCTTATGCTGGTTCGACCATGCAAGCGGCTGAATTTTTATTTATATCCGTGTTTATCAGTCAGCACTAGCGAAGACTCGTGAGTTTCCATACACCTTTCCGTAAGTCCCATACCAAGGGACATGGGTTTTTCTTACATAACACTCGACCATCAAATAGGCAGAGGAGACTACACCATCCCTACCTCCCATTTCCCAAGACTTTTATGAACTTTCATCCAACACATAACCCGACTTAGCCGACGCAATAATAAAGTAATAAACGCCGCATACTAACTTCTTTATATATATACATATACATATATACATAGGTATATATACAAAGTACACAAGCACATAAGCCACCTTTACCTTTACCTCAAGTATCGAAGAATTGAATTTGGAAATACTGTACTGCTTCTACAACCCATATATCTCAAAAGCCAAGATACAGTCTCTCTTACATGCTATAGAATAAAAGTGATTCTGGTCCAACCAGTACGATCACCTTTTACTACAATATATACATATATACAGTATCCTCTCTTGCATAACAATTTTTCAATTCAACCACTCAGACTCGGACCAATCTAACAAAATAATTATTACCAGACTGGTCTCCCGTACGAATATCTTCCATCTCGAAATTTACAAGTGGTTTCTATTGTTTTCATTTTACCTGAGATCCATCTCACCACTGATCCCTTTGTAACCATCCGATCCCTCATCGGTTGGTTAAATCCTTTTCTCGCACGAGTCGTTCTTATTATCTAGAAATAAAATTCACTACGAAATTATTCCCTCCTACAGATAACAATTTTATTTTCATCTCTTTCGCCAGTCGAAAATCTAGCACCGGTTTCAGCCTATACAATCTTCAGTTGCTTTGTTCTTTGGGTTTGCCAACTGAAGTGTTACATCAGTTTCGCCCTAGGAGATCCTACAGACGTAACTTCAAGGGGAATACTAGACTTATTAAGAAACGCGTGAACCAAACGTAGATATAGTTGAGATAAGATTTCACCTATTTCAGAAAATAATGCCCTTGAAATATTTTTCCAAAAATATATCATCGACTACCTCTCCCCCCCCCCCGGCCCTGCTACCCACTTGCCCCTATATAGCGCAATAACGTACCTATTCAAATTCTATTGTACAAACGAGCATTATTCTCCACGACACGTAAACTAGCAAACAATCACGTTGAAATAGCTGGACAAATCGAATTAGTTGTACGGCTCCAGCTAGTTGTTCGTACGAATGGCTGGTTTCGGGGGGTCGTTCAGATATATGCTTGCCATATGTATATCTAACCAGAATCGTACAGGGACGGGGCTTCAGGCTCCCAGGGTATTTACCGGGATAGTCGAGCCCACGTATGAGACCATAGCAAATGTGTATTTCTCTGCACGTTACATTGAAGCTCAAAATAGACAAGCAGATATACTGCTGTACGCGATTGTATATTTACTGGACATTTATGTAATCCTTCGTACTGGCTATTAAACCCTCGGCCTCCATAACCCTTCTTCCTGGTTACAAATTAATTACTAAACTCATTACCGTTTTCAAAAACCTGACTGATTCTCTATATACAGCTTGGCTTCCATTGATCGACGGTCCTTTTGAATCTGGCAATATTTTGAAGTTGATTATTGTGCTTTTGGTACGTGTGGTTGTGATATATGATATATATATATTTTGTATATATTATCACCACCCCCTATTGAGAATTTTTTTCTTCCAATAGATTAAGGGAAAGGTAATGCTTGGGGTGTCTATAAATCAGGCTTTCTCCTGTATCGATAATGTAACGCGGCGTTATTTTTTTTTTCCTTTCCTTCGCTCCTGTCTTTCCTTTTTTTTTTTAATTCAATCCACGGTTGATCCACGGGCCTGAATTCCCTCGTGCTTCGAGTAAACTACCCCTGCAGTGTCAGATGGGTATCCGTTGGAGCGTGAGACAGACAAGATACCCTCTTACGTGCAGTATCTATACTGATATCTATACTGTCTCCTTATCTTATCTTTATTCTTCTCTCTCATTCGCTCCAACGGGTCCCTCTTACGCGAGTCTTAAGACAAGTCCACCCCTATCTGTCTAAAATCCCTTTACGAGTGACACAAGAACGTGCTAGAAATGCGGCATGAGGTTTTATCAATGAAAACTTTCTTTACTCACAAATTCTCATGGAGTTTCCTTATTTACCCAATTTCTATAATTTATTGAATCTTACCGGAAACTCATACCCCTCGCGTCTCTTTCGCTTCTTCCCCATACTACAAGACTGTACATCTAGATACGGATATATCAGCAATCAAGTATATCTACCATTATGCAATTAAGAAATTGATGTCATACGCCAAAGTACTGTACATTACCATAATCTCGCGTTATAACTGCGTTGTAACTATTTGAAATTCAGGTACGGATCTTCATACTCCGGGGCCCCGTACCAGGAAAAATTATTTCCTAATTTACAAGTCCAGCTGACTCGTAACGGACGACTTACTTTATTCTGCTTTAATCAAGAGATGCAATTACTGTAAGAACTGCTGGGAATGATTTTAGTGTATAAGGGTTGGTGGGTTATGCAAATATTCTATTGGCAAAGTCCAAGCATTATTTAAACCAATATGCTAAATATAACGTCGATCCAAGGTAACGGAGGGTGACTTACGGAAAAGTGACGCGAATACTGAACGAGTGAAACTGCCAGAGACGACGTCGAGACGCCCTGTTCGTCGTTTCGAAAGTATTCACTCGAAAGTTTCACTCGCTGAGAGTACCCAACTGCGAGGCGGTTTCATTACAGTGGCCATTTGCGCAATTACCGCAAAATTGTCCTTGATAATTTCACTTGAAAATAACTTCTATTTAACGAACGCTTATACGAGTTCATTTTCAGCATCGGTCATTTACATTTCTATTAAGCTTTTAGAGGTACGTATACCTTAATTCCTTATCTTATTTCTGGGCTGAATTAAGTAGGGTGGGATTAGGATTTATGATTGGGTGGTCGGGGAGTGGATACAGGGGAAAGGAGGGAAAAATTTTAATAAAAACTTTATATTCGTACAGTCCAAAAAGGTATTTTTTGCCGCTCTTACAATCAATTAACTTGAATTATGGTAATTTATTAATTAGAAATTAGAGACGTTAACTCCATAAGAGTTACTTTGAGATCCATTCCTTTTATATGGGACTCGGTTTCACTTTTATTTTTATAATAACGAGATACTCGCAGCAGCAGCAGCAGCAGCTTCTACTTAAAGAGACTTCACTACCAAGGTGGACAATTTACGTTTAACGCGTTTAACTTTATGGAGCGCTAATTGGACCGAACGAATCGGGATGAACGTTTGGAATTAATCCGGGCTGTCTCGATGGCGCCGCGAAGACTCGCGCCGTCGACGTGAACACGTAGTCGTCTCGTTTATTAGTCTAATTAATTAGTATGCCATAGACTGGGCTCGTAAAAGCAAACGTTCGAACTCGGGTATTAGTCTTAGACGACGGAACCGTATTCGGGCGGAAACGTAACTACGCGAATCATGGGAAATCTTATTATATCCATATACGAGCTTTTCACGATCAATTTTCAGATAATTATCGCGAACGGCTTGTATACGTTTCGTCGAAAATTTCACGATGAATTGTGACGTGTGATTTAATGAAAAATAGAAGGTCAAAGGTTTACCCCCTACCCACCGATTATCCCCAGACTTCTTAAACTCCTCACACGCGGTTCAACCACTGCAGCTGCGACTGTACCAATTCCTGCAAGTGCCACTTGCGGTACGAGCTTATCCCGCAATTACATTCAATTGCAACCGACTACCGACGACGCAAGACGTCCAAATGGTGTCGTCAGACGAGGATTGCGCAAAATCTTAAGTCCGTCGGGACGTCTTGAGGGGATCATTAAAAAGCTGACAAGCTTAGCAGTCAACCATGTCCTGGGTACAGGGATGCTCCGAGCAAGCTCAGCAGCAGCTTCAATTAAAATCCTGGGCACAATGCGTTTTTGCTATGCATAACGATTATGTATACTAGATGGGTGGAGCCATCAAAGGAGCACAAGGGTTTGTTGGTGGGTTGATGGGGACGGTAGGATTGGCGGGAGGCTGAGGGAGGAGAATCTATCAGGCTGACTAAACAACACAGAACTTTCAAGTACCAAGTTTCCTCGTGTCTTCACACTGTTTAATATCCATCCCTTTCCTCAAACTTTATAGTGGCTGTTTGCTGCATCCCTCTTCTCTTTCTCTCTCTCTCTCTCTCTCTCTCTCTCTCGCGCGCGCGCGCTCCCCGTAGAACACTACTGAATTTCAATCATACAGGTCGTCTCACATTTTGCTATTCGTTTAAGGATTCTTGTGAGCGTACAGGGCGCACTTTACCCTTTTACGAGACTGTCACTGGAATCGTATAGCAGGATAGTATAGATGGGTACCCATCTACCCTGGTACTAACCAAGTACCCACCCCTAGACGGTACCTAGCTTTACTGAAAGATATATATATATATATATCCGTGTGCAAAATTGTACCTACCGGTATACATATACACAGCAGGTTCCGGATCCACAATGGTAACCGATTCAAATCCCAAAGGCAATCGGGGCTGCTTCGACGCTTTCCAGTAACATGCTTTGGCGCTTTCTTTCCCTCCCGCCTCCCATTCTTTTTGGGCTCACTATTTTTTTTTAATTCTCGTTTTACTTCGCGTTACGCAGACCCGACCTACCCTTGAGGGATTTAATCGACAAAAGCGCCCCCATCCAAGGGACTGTTGAAATCCGAAATACGGGATGTGTGCGCTAATTGAATTTCAATATTAATAAACACGCGCAACCCCCTGCCGGGGGTGGTTGGTTTTTCGTTGCCTGGTAAACCTGGGGGTTCCTTGGTAACTTATTCTGTTGGAGAACTAGAAAAAGGTAATAGTAAGAAGATATATAAATATATACAGTGTATGTAATACAGAGATATATATATATATATATCACTTTTTCTGTGTGCATACATATATATATATGTACATACGCACACACAGACACATACAGAGAAAAAGTTAGATGGGTGAGTCAGCCGGCAAAAGCCGCCATTTCCCGTATTGTCGGATTAAAAATTCAGAAGCTCGAAATTGGACGTCGCGCGCAACAAAAACAATGCCATTAACCCTCTAGTTCTGTTGCTGCTATTGCTGGTGGTTGTTGGTTATAGGCTCTATACTGCGTGCATGTGTGTCTACCCATACATATACATAAACACATATACCAGCCTCACTGTATCACACTCTCTTTTCTCTATCTCTCTGTATCAAACTCATCATTTCTCTGTATACGGTATACGTGCGTATAAAATTGTACCTACGATATTGCGCAAATTTACAACGTCGAAAACGCATAACGCATCGGACCGATGACGCACGCGGAACGTATCGGTAATTTAGTTTGAAATCGGCGTTCCGTTTGCATAAACAGCCTGGCATTGTGTTCATTTCAAAATGACTGCATTGTTTCCTGGCTTTTATCACTAAGCCCTTTGACTGTCCGTTTAGCGCGTTGCAGCTTTGTTACTCTTTGTGGCTCGTTTCGCTATACTGACGTACAGAAGACCCCTGCACAGCACATGGTATACGTACATATCGTGTCCGGTATTGTCGTAAGGGAAAAAAAAAGGATATTAAGCAAAAATTGTATTAAGCGTTCCATTAAGAGATCGAGTACGGTTTTAAAGAAAAGTAACGTCGGAACTTCAGAATGGTACAGTTTTCGAACACGAAGGGTTTGGAACGGGTATAAACGACGAGTATAAGGGATGAAAGTTATGCATACAAAGAGTGCAGCAGACGACGTCTCGTACAAGCTTCGTTATATCCTCCCCCTTGAAGAAAGTACACGTGGTCTCTTTCAAAATGCTTTTGCGACCCCTAGATTCGCATAAGGGTTGAGCAAACATTGTTAGGTTAGCTATAGGAGATAAGTACGTCAGTATCTAGGCGAAGAAAGGTAACTACGGTGAACAGTTCGTGTCCAAAGAATTGCAAAGACTGACATTAAGGGTCGGGCGGCAAGGGGGAAGGGGGGGGGGGCGGGCGTTCAAGTAAAAGGAGGTGAGGTTCAAAAAGTTTTTTACGGTCGATTTAACGATGGAGACAGCTTTTCCGCATCCTCCTTCTCCTCCTCCTCCCGCTTTCCACCTCCTTTTTTACGCGCTCACTTACAGTGCAGAGGCGAATTCCGTATAGTCGCGTTTCCCCTGACCTCTCTCTCTAAGCTATCGTCCCGCGAGGGGAAGGCATTCCCCCACTCTTCTGTCTCTCGGGGCGTCTGGTACCTGCGTTCCGTCGAAGGTTCGCTCTATTAACGTGGAGTTGGGACTCCCCGTAACGTCGCACTCTTGTTATGCTTTTACAGAGAGTCGACACTGTAATATCATTCGAAAAGGAGACGCGCACGTTAAACGATAAGTGATTGCTCTAATTCGAGAAGATACGTCCTCCTCTTAGTCTCCGTCGTCGTGTTTCAGTCAGAGTCGTTTCTTCATCCACACCCGCCTTTCCAGCCCTCCACCGTCATACCGTCATGTTTCGATGCTCATCCGGCTACATGATTTACTCAACCCCCCATTCTCTCTCGTATCCCTTCCACTTTTTATTCGTCGATCCCTCGACGTGGAACCGTCCCAGCCTGCGTCGTATAAGACGGCGAGTCAGTTAATCTCGACGTGATGACGGTTGCCGACGCACCTGACGGATCGAAATGACGGAAGAAGCCTTCGGGAATGAGATGTCCCGCGGGGGGAATTTCAAGTAAATGATATCCATTGCCAGTACTTGTACCTATGTATATATTTTTGCGGCGAAGTCTCCCACGTCCCTTCCTTATCCCCCTTCCTGGTTAACTCACGAATCTCCTTACGACAGCGCACCACAGTTTCGTTAGGTTAATTAATGCCTGTTACTCATTTTCGTAACTCCTTCATTTTATTCCTTTCCCTTCGTTCTATCTTGTACTTGTCCCCCCGCTCATTTACCTTCATCGTTCCTCTTCATTCCTCAGCCGTTTTTCATATTTCCCACCGTTATTTTCACTCGACCTCTTTCCAACCTGGAGGCAAATATGCATCTGCGCGTTCTGTATTAACGTACCTGATAGAGAAGCAATGAAGACCAATAACCATCACTGGACATAGTTTCCATTTATCGAAAATTTTCAAATTTATGCATTGAAATGCTCGATGCGTACGGTAACATATGATACACACAGTACTAATATATAAAAGCATGTGGGAAAATTCAAGTCTAAATCAAATACCTACTTTAGAGCTACAAGGTGGAGACACTGGGTTGAAAGTTGATTTTCCATTTCGACACTGCAAGATATTCTAATTGAAAGTTCCCAGGCGATCTTTCTCTTGCTGGTTCAGCGGCGACGGTGGCGCCGCTACGCGGTTCCATTTGGCAGCGTAATTAGCGTGGATCGGCGAAAATTCTCGTTTACAGAATCCTTCCTATTTTCGCCCCCTATTAGATATTCACCCTTGTACGAAGTACGATAAGGGTCCGTACTGTATTCCGGTAATGAGCGTAACCCCTACCGTCTCTCATTATCCTAAGAATATATATATATATATATATACTTCTTTTTTGGAGTGTTTATGCCTAACAAAGAAGAGCAGGAAACACCGAGGATTTTGCAATATCAGGAAGCTGCTGGTTTTGCCCGGTATTACGGCCACTTCGAGTCGTGGAAAATAACGATCGACATAGCGGCTCTTTTATTTCGCAAAACGTTCGGCTCTCCCTGCTTTTCCTTATGGGCGTCAGCACCTATACATACTTTCCCTAGGGTGGCACCTTATACCTAACAAGGTACCAACGTAGGGCGTAGGCCCATCTCCGTAGCAACTCTGCGCGGTTTAGTTTAATAACCCAATATTGTCCCCGGCTATTACTCTTACTTACAAAGTATAATAGCCGTCGTTTTTACGCTTAATATGCTTCCAATTTGAATACTTAGCCTCCCCCGCAAGCTGTCCGCTTAGTTGCACGTTTTACCCACTCGTTTAGTTGCGTACCGGCTCAGTCTTGTTAATGCTCAGTGATAACGGGTATCAATTATAATTCACTTTGTGAATACCGTTGCCTCTGTACGTGGCTCAATAGTGCAACAATTAGTTAGCGATGGATTCGTTGATAATTTATGGATATTATCATATTGTGTAATGGCTTTCTTTCTTTGTTCTTTAAACTAATAACTTTATGTAAAAATTTTTCTCTCTCTCTCTCTCTCTCTCTCTCTCTCTCTCATTTCTCATCTTCATTCTACTCCGAATTCTCGATTCGACGTACACTCTTGAATTCCTGAAAAATATGTCTTCTCGAAAAAAAGAAATACGCTTACCGATAACGGCGAATTTGCCCGAGCTCCTTTCTCTCTCGCATGAATGAAATATGAATTGGAAAAAGGCAGCTTCCTTCGGGTAAAGCTTTCGTGCGCCGGTCGCGAGTCTCGGCTTTGAAAGATTGGCTGAATTCGTAAAGTGGAAGGAAAGTGGCAAAGTCAAAAAATAATATGCTCGTTTAACGTGCGGCAGAGAGAATGAGACAGGGACGAAAAAAGAGAAAGAAAGAGAACAAAATGAAAAATAAAAAACATGTTTACGAAATATGAAGAAAGAAAAAAACAATATTAAAAAAGAAATTAAAAAAAGAATTTCTATTTGTAACTTTTAACGTAACTCTGTTACAGAACACGAATGCCCAGGCGGCGCTGCAGGCAGCGCAGGGTCAAGGTGGCCAAGGTCAAGGAGGTGAGACCCAAGGAGGTCCCAATACCGTCCTTAGAGTCATCATCGAGCATATGATCTATCCCATCTCCTTGGATATACTGTACCAGGTGAGTTTGTCTTATCAGCTATTCCATTATCTTTGATATAATTTGTAATGACCTCGTCCCTTCACTGTATTACTAGAATGCTGTATAAATTCAGTACCGGGGATTCCCCCGAATTTCCACTTACCCATGTTCAGTAGAGAAAATACAGGACCGATGTCGCGAACTGGTATATCATAGGTCAGGATAGGTTAGAATCGTCCCTTAAGAGACAACGTATAAAGCCTTTATATAATGCACTAACACTGGATACGCTCTATCTATACGTATGAACAGCTTTCCATAAGAGCCTGTATAATATGTGGAACAGCAGGGCTTGTTAGTTAGCCAACCGGGATAAGTATTTGTAGTCATCATTATGTGCGAGGGATTGGGATAGTAAGGGTGGTTTGTGAGGATCCCAAAGGATTCTGGGATAACAGGATAACGGGAGTGCTTCCGGTTTGAGTTGAGTGGCCTCTGCATTTTTAATATGCAACCCAACGTTACACCAATATACGCTAACCGGAACTGGTCTTGCCCTCAGTACGCAGTACGAATTCCGAGGTCTACGACAATATCTTCATGAATATATTTATATAAATTGTGACGAATGGATAACCTGTTTACGTCACTTCCACCCTTATACGTTCTTTGCGCTACGATGCAACTGATAAGCTTTGTTGGATATTAAAATGTTTATCGTCAACTTGATAATTGAGAAGTATCTGATTAAAAGTTAATTGAGTTCAATGGGTACTGGATGGTACTCTGGAATTAAGAATCAGAAGCACGCGCAAGGATGAAATCACGAGAGGAGCTAAGGGGGGAGGTTCGAGATTTCTTAAGTATTATCTACAGGTACGGAAGATGAGTAAGCCGTTAATGGATCGGTATGGTATAAAGAAGAAAGTCTCACGCTTACCCCGGCCGGACCCATCGTTGGAGGCTGTTTTAATACGTCTTCGGTGCACCGTTGCCTAAGTAGACTTAAACAAGCCTGGAACGTGTGTCCGTAGGTCGATGTAATCAGCTGGAAAGATTAGTCTACGTAAGCTCCTAGTTAAGTTGGTAGTGCTGGTCCGAAGATCCCTTTGATCCTTTCCTTTCTCCCTGGACCGTGTCCTTCTCTACCCTTTCTCTTGGTCTGGTCTGTAGGATGGACTGGACTACTTTTGCAGGGAGGACGTTCTACAGGATGTGTTGCAGTCTGCCTAACCCAACCTAACATAACACATATAGTCTAGTTGGTCCTAGCTAATGCCTGGCGTGTCTTCCTTACCTAAGGATTATTATCGAGAAATCGTAATCCTACTTAACCATCCTCATCCTCGGGGAATACAGTACCTGGTGCACGTATGCCGTGTAACGTGAGTTTAGAGGAAAATTGGACTACGATGTTAGACGCGGCGAGAAGGTTAAGTAGATCGAGAGATAAGGGGTCGTCTTTGAAGGATTGCAATTGCCGGCGGGAAATTTGAATTTTAATAATTTATGCTCAACTGCCCTAACGATTTTACAGTCTGCTTTAGCTTAATTTTCTTTGTCTCGTTTCTCACATTTTCTTGCTTCCCATTTTTGTCCTTATTCTCTCCCTTCTTTTATGTTTGACTCCATTTCTTCTATTTCTCACTTTTCCCTCGTCTATTCTCTTTATTCGCTTCTCTCACGGAGAGCCTCACGCTCTGATTAACCAACTGGGTTTCTCTAAACCCCGGGTGCCGTAACGTTAATTTATATCGTCGTGTTTTCTTCTTAAAATCTTTTTCAAGATTTAACTTTACGACGAGCGTCCGCGCTAAATGCCGAGGCTGAAGAAAAGTCTTCTCCTCGCTCACCTGAAAGTTTGCGTCCTCCAAGAGAAAGAAATGAATATGACAAAGTTTAGTGGTCGAGTTACCGGAGTTAGGTATAAGAGCGAGAGAGATGGAAATACGGCGTGTGCAAGTATCACGTAATGACGATCAGGTTTTGCACTAACGAAACTTTGTAATAGAAGCAAAGTAGTGTAAGTGGTTTTTGAGTAACCCTTAAATTTTAATAGCACCTTTAAAGCCCAGGTTCCAGCGGGCTAATATTATAAAATATCAGGAGCCCCAGGTGAAGCTAAGAAGTTTATCAAGGAAGGGAGGGAGATCGTTTCGTCGCTTGGTACAATTTTCAAAATTCAAATTTCCCGCTCGCCAAAGGTTGTATTAATCATCTATGGTTGACCTAATGACTCATTCAAAGGTATTACACACTCAACTTGCCAGACGTCCGTCCTACGAAACGTCCCTCCTCGCGTTACTGTCCGATCCCCCCGGGAGACGTGGAAACCCATTAGCCAACTGGGTACCTGGTTATTTTCCATTTTGTTTGATGCAACTCGCCAGCAGCTCCACTGTAAATGCAAGGTTGTGTGTGTACACATTAAAATGAAAGTATACAAAGAAGAACGTATGTGAATACACGATGATAGCGAATGAGAAGGAGACGCGAAACAGACCCGAGAGTGAGAGAGACAAAGAGAGTGAAACGAAGAAAGCAAAAAAAGTTGAGGCGAGACGCGTAGTAGACGCCGGAAACGCAGTGTGTCATAGACGTAGAAGAGCGGTCGACTTCCGGTAATTTAAAACGTGTGGAATTAATCAGATTACGTCAAATGTAAATTCACGTGACGCCGAATCGTCCTCGCAAACTTTTCAATATTTCCTCTCCCAAATCAACATCGAGGATTTGCTCATGTTTTTTTTTTATCTCCGGCATTATAGTGATTCTCCGATACGTTTTCAACATCCCCCGTATAAAAGGCATTACCGGCGTCTCCTGCACAGCCACCCGGACGAAGTCCCTGAGCTTCGGGCGACAGCCACCCCCTGTCCTCCCCCCAAGTAGAATATAGGCATAAAACCTTGGAAGCGGCAATGTGCTTTTAACATTTATGTCGCGCCTGTACACGAGGATAGGGCTGATGGTAAGGAGTGAGAAAGGGGCGGATGGTGGTTGAGTCCTCGGTGACATAAACATAGCGAGTGGCTGGCCGGCACCTGGGACACCCTAAATCTAGCCTGCTTAAGGTCCCCCGGTGCGTCTTTCAAAATGCTAAAGCGTCTTCTCGCGCCATATTAGCCTCTCCCTCTATTTCCTAGCTTCACGACGACGCACGTCGTTCACGCCATACCCAATCCTGCATCTCTTTCACCGTTTATACCGAACCTGATGGCCGTTCGCATAACGAAGGATAATTTAGCGTAATGTATCGTCGACCCCAAATCCTTGTTGTGGGTCCGCACATTCCAAGACTACCTCACGTAACCGAGAAGGAAGATCCTCTTGAAATTGTCAGGGTAAATCAGCTCATTCATTCCTTGGTCTATATAGTTATACGTAGCCAAGTATATATTCGCCTGCAGGGAAACTACCCCCGATACAGGTAGTTAGTTACATTATATATCAGTCACATTATATATCACCATATACACCCCTATACAAGCCACTCGTAAGTAGTCCTTACCTATCTACCCTGCAAGCTACCCACCTCCGCCCCTTCACCCCCCCCCCAATCTCTTGACTACGTTTCTTACCACCACCCCCTATCCCCCCCCCCTACCAATCCCATTTAATTTATCGTCCAGCAGTTTGCTTGCCCTATTTCTACTACGATTTTGCCGCAGAATAGAAAGGCCAAGGGGGTCTTAGTAATGGGACAATACCATGACGATTGTGTAAGACACTCGGCTCTCTCACCCTTAACAGCCAGTAGCTATCCTTACGAGAAGAGCCAATTGCTTTCGCGCGGAAACAAAACGCATGAAAGGGAACTCGCTGCTGCCTTTGGAATTCGCATTGCCGTTGCGTCGAAGATGCCAGAAGTGGTGGTGGTGGTGGTGGTGATGATGATGATGGTGGCAGATGGTGGGTTATACCAATGTCGGCAAGCCCCCTTACCAGAGACAAAGAGTATGGAAGGAGAGTGGCGGAGTTGAGCCACGAGAAAAGGGAACAAAACACAAGCATTAATCACATGTTTCTGCTGTTCTATGATTAATGGAAAAGCGGCGCAGCTCTAGACACGACGGAACGCCTAATGTTCCGGTTCGATCGTTCCAGTTGTTCGTTCTCGCGGACACTCACTTTATTCTTCGTCCTTTTCCTGCTCTCTCTCTCTCTCTCTCGCTCTTACCATATTCACCTTACGTCTACCCGTATTCACTTGCTCCGTCGATACCTCCTGCTTTTAGATGTTTGTCCTTGCAAAAAGCTAATCGAGAAATTTGAACATTGATAAGTCACTAATTAAAAAAAAAAAAGAAAGGGAATAACCGTCCGATATGGATAAAAATTGAAATTTCGCATAAATTGAATTCCCGGATGGAACCGTCGTACGGAATGTTTCGAACAAATCCGTACACAACAAATCCGCAACGAGCGTACTCGTCTATGACGCTCGATCGCACCATGTAAATTCCACGGTAATACGATTTGAAAGCGCCCGGCTCTTCAACGTACCAAACCAAAACCGCCTCCCGCTCCCCTTCGTGAAAATTAATAGTATAGAATTCCTAGGGTCACTATACTAGAGCAAAGCGATGAATAAATTCGAAAAGCTTTAAGGGTTGATAATACTTGAAGCTCAGTCGAAGCGTTAACGGTCATTCGGTACAAAGTAAGCATTTACTGCGCGCATAATTTTTATTTATTTTATTTCGTTCGTCCACTACGATAAATACGAATTGAAATTCTGCCGATTAAATTGCTCCATAACTAGGTACTCCGTCGACCGGAAACGAACTGATGGTTAATGGTCAGCCATTAGCATTTGGTATGTCTTCTATACCTTGAAGCGAGGTTAGATTTGGTGCCGTCCACACCCAAAAAGACAAATACCGGAAATGAATATGAGCGTGGGTCCCTTTCTGTCCTATTGGCCAGTACGAAGAATAAAGGAAGGGGGCTTGATTCGCAAAATCGCGTTACCATTATTTCCTATTATTGCATTAGCCCTCCGTCGTCCTGTAGCGTCCAGCCGTGTGTCGAGCGTCGAAACGCTCGACGCTTCCGACGCTCCATGCGCTCCGGTAGATTTGCCGATAATTGAACATGCGAATTAATAACTGTTGCACCAATCAATAACGACGGTTAACGCAGCCCTGACCAATCCCTGTGTAGGCTTATCGTCCCTGTGGACGCGGCTTGAAGTTTCCCTTGGGACCGATCGCTCCAGGCTACTTTCAGTCACGGGACTGTACGCTTAACCTAAAATTTGTTTTGCATTGTAATCGCGTTCATTGAAATTGTGCTTAATGCAGTTACTGTACGCCATGCGTAACTGTACCTGTGTTCTGCGTTATACAATTTCTATATGAGGTCGACCCGCGTCGGTTACCGTCGTACTAATAAATGCTTCACAACAGTCCCCGCTGAATTTGCTCTCGTTGAGATACAGAAACACACGTGAATACGTAAACGAAAAGGCAGCAGATCCTACCGCAGTGACAGTTACGAGTGACAAGGCTGTCTAGCGAATTATAATATACATTAATTTTCATTGGACGACGTATCTCCGTTGAGCGTTGCTGGACCAACCAATCGTCCAGTCTGCACTACACATGGTGCAATACCAAAATTAACCCGACTTCATGGATAATTTGAGTGCCTTCGAAAAAAAATTGTCACATATTCCTTGTCCATGCGCACGTGACGTACGTAGTCACACGTGGGAATAATTCATCTATATTTTTCATTAGATGCGAACTTTACGTGTGTCGCGGATGCTATGGTGGCTTTGACATAACTCCAATTTTTGTATGATTTCCCAAGTAAATTTCGGTCGCAAGTTCAGCATTGTCTGCCGGCTGCGTGCGTTACTTTCGATTCACATATGTACTCCATATGTAGTGTGCACATACGAAACGCTTACTTGAAGCGCCATTGGCTCGCCTAAGAGAACATCTCCGTTTACCGCAGCAGCAAGCGGAGTGGAAACGACGACGACACAATAAAACGCTAGCAAATAAAATATTAACGATAGTTTGGGCCCCGAGTGAGTATGTGGACACACGCGAGAGCACGTGTGCACCTCATACGTGTATACGGTTGATTTCCCGTGGGATTTGTTGCGAAAGTACACAATGAGGCTGTTGGAACCTGGAATTGATATATATGTATATGTCTATACGAGACGATGTACGTCCATGTATGCGGACGTATGTGGGGAAACTGCTGAAAGCTACTGAGAAAAGAAAAACTTCGTCGTAGCTCCAATACCGATGTGGATATGATGACATACAGGGTGGTTTGGCTCACGTGGTGTTCCTGTCGCGATTCTAGCCAATAGAAACGCCATTCGAATCGGATCGCGCATTTGTAATTTGACCCCCCCCCTCCCCCTTTGCACCCTTAATCCCTCACTCTATTTGTCCCATTCGTATATGTATACTTCCGGAACCGGGATTTCGATACGTGGTATATATTATAGCTAGTCTATAAGAGTGGCTTGAAAATTTCGAAATTTAATAATATACACTAGGGATTTCCTCAGCCCACGAGCTACCATAAACCCACGGGGATATTCTGTCTCTACGTTTTATTTTACCTCTCTGTATAATGTATGAGATTGGTACTCCCGACTCTTCTGGAGCCAACTTCCGGCCCTCTCTTACGTTCTTTCACTCGGTACCGCGTTTCAATGAGATCTTATCTGACCAGTCGAATTTATTATTGATAAACTCCGTTGCGTAATTGCGTTTCTTGTAGGGAACAGTTTTTTTTTTCTTTTTTCTTTAGTTGGTAACCGTGATGCGAATCTTGGTGTTATTCGATGCTAAATACTATTTATGTGGTTAATATGATAGCCCGGCAAAAGGGGAACGCTGATTGGTAGCCAGGAAGGCGGGACTATTTGAATTTCGGATGCGACATACAAGGGACAACGTTTACTTTAATAACAGGCAATATCGTTAATGGCGTACGTTATTTGTTCAATCGTCAATTAAAAAGGCACTTATAATTGGGAAGGGCGTAGGGAATTTTATAGTGAAAAAAGAACGAAGGAATTCACCAGGTATAGATTTTTCAATAGAATAACGAACTCCGATCAGAAACGTCCTTTCATCCACTACGAACATTTTCTGTAAATTTTTTTTTAATCACATAAAAGCATCTTTACTAGCCACGAATCTGAGATACATATATTCCGATACCAGAAAAAAAAAACCACTCAAAATATACCCCCCATCGATTCTGTGCAATCGCTAATTAACGGGAAATCTCTTAACATACATAATTACTGATACAGATTTAAATATTAACCCGATATTCGGTTCGCTCGAATCCGAAATATCCCAAGAATTTCAATGGATGCTGTGCGCTGTACCAAATTCCACATTCCTCGTACTAACCCCCTCCCCCCCCTCACTTTATATGTCTCTTTATCCCTTTCTATCCAGCTTCTCTCTTTACCCCAAATCACTCACCCGCTCATTCTACTCTCCAACCCTGACGGTACACGTATTCTGGGCATCGTGCCGTAACGACAGGCAGTGGACAAATATTTACCTTTGCGGCAATAATATGATCATCGGCTCTACTCAAATACGACAATGCACGTTTAAGCCCGCCATATATGATTACCCGTGGTCACGATACGCGATACGTTTGTAAATGTTGCGTGGAGCACTGCTGGACATTGCGTTGATGAGAAATATAAGTGTAGCTATATGTATACATATATAGTATACGTAGATGTACAAACCGTCGCTTACAACGGTCCATTCTACTACGTGGGGACGCCGGTATAGGGCATAGACGTCCATCACAGTAATTGTTAATAGTTTTAACGAGATTGCACTGGAAATAATGCCGTTAGGTACTCGAGAGACAAATAATTTTTATCTCCTTTGTTACGTAGGAATAGGGAAATTCAATGGCGATTTTTATATTTCATTATTGAGCCAAGGGAAAGGAGACTCGCCCGAGGCTACAGAGAGTACATTATTCTCATATTATTTTATATGGTTAATAGTTATTCGCGTAACTCCTATACTATGTCTACATATTTTTCGTCTTTTTTTTTTTACAGATATTCACACGTTTTGGCAAGGTCCTGAAAATCGTTACATTCACCAAGAACAGTAAGTACCGTTACCCAGCCAACCAACAACCTAGTTCTAGTGTTCCAACACGAGATGCATCTACCACTATGCTAGTATGCCATTATACCAGTATACCACTATACCACTTTGGTACTTTGGTACTTTGGTACTTTGGTACTTTGGTACCCGTCCTTATACTCCTTGCCAAGCTTCACGCTGCACGCTTGCCACCGTTGGTACTTTCGATATTGCTCGGTGTAACCCTCTCGTAAGGGGTGTCTGAGAAATAGAATCGCACCTACCCCAATTACAAAATATAATTAGCACCCTCGAGCATTAAAAATTCCCATAACAATTTTGTCACGAGAATAATTTTAAAAACTTGCTAGTTACTCGGTGCCCTTATAAATTTTCGAAAATGTACTTTTGACTCGTTCATCCGTGGCGGAGAATTGGCTATTTTTTTGGGTACTCAAAAAACAGTAGATTTACCAAAATCATACAACTGGCTGGAAACAACTGTTTATTCGGGTTCACCGACTACCGTAACCGAGAACGCTGTAACTCTCGTGTCACCCGTTAGACGGGTGCTACCAGGTGGATAAGGGTGGCTGCCACAACTCCCGGCAGACGCGTTACGTATTCATGTCCTACGGAAAGCCGAGATAGTACGTGAAAGCGTGGTGCATATGTGTGCTTCATATAAGTATTTGTATGGTCCATATAAGTATTTGTGTATACTATATACATGTAATGTAGCAATGGTAACCTTATACCATGACACAGCTATCCGCTTACGTTTCAATGTTTCAAATGCACCAAGTTACTAGAGTCACTCTGGACCAACGTCCTCTGGACGTCTCTACGTGACGACCCGCTACGTCCGTCACGAATACATTTCATTCAGTATAACTAATGCACTGTTAAGTCTGATACTTCTGAACATATGTACCGCGTGAACTTCGTACGCTTCGGTAATAAGAAACTTCCAGACCAGGATCAGTGGACCCTATATGGTCCAATTCGAAAATGCATCCCCTAACTGTACTTTGAGCTCTGTACCTTAACTACGCTTTGTAGTATTACTATAGTATCGTATTATTGTACTGTAAGGTACTGCAGGATATTGCCTTACCGACGGATGGAAAGTGCCCTTTGTAATTTAAAATTTTTTCTCTTTGTTTCAGGCTCCTTCCAGGCCCTTATACAGTATCCTGACATGCTTTCGGCTCAGACGGCTAAATTCGTAAGTATAGTTATTAGAGTGGTAGTTTATTTTTATGAATTTTCAAACACTATAGGCTGTATTCTATGTACCAAGTCTTGCAGACGGTTGTGTCAACGTTTTTATTTACTTCGTGTACCAGTCGGAGGAACGACCAAATCTTTTTTAAAAAAAATTGTCAATATTCTTTTTCCCCGAGAAAGTAAAAGAGCGTTACTTTATAACTTTACATTTTCTTTTCTCTATTTACCTAGAAATTCGATTAATCCAACTCGGCACTGGCTTATATCTTATCTTGTTAGTCAAGCCGCTGGTTACGTCTATCTTTTTATTTTTGCTTCTCTTATAAACCCCAAGAATTCTAAAAACGTAACGACCCTTTGCTACCCGCTACGTGTACTTGATAATGTACAAATAAACAATGACGGAAAATCTCTTTTACACGTTTTTTTTTTATGATGGAGATTAATGCTGCTATCGTTAGAATGATTAGCGTTCTTATGCAACTGTCATTGATTCCTGTTAATTGATTAATTCCTGACTCAATACAATCCTCCTGAGGTGGTTGCGCTTCCGGTTTAAAAAGAAATTCGATAAGGGAACAACGCGGTCGAGATTGGACGATTAAAATTAGTGGGGGTGCGTCGACTAATTTAATGAATAGGGGTGTGTACTACAATCTCAAATAGCGAGGTCCCGCGTGACGTATGCGTAGAACTGCCTACTCTCGTATACTCGAGGCATAACGTGGCTACAGAGGAGGGGATGTTTGAGTTTTGTATGGTACCCCATGAAATTTCTTGGTAAATGGTCATTACGTGCGAGATTCATTAGTATGGTAAATATCTGCGGGGCATAAAGCCGCATTCAGAGAACGGAAACTCATGACGTATGAAACGTAGCGTAAGTCAAACAAAACCGTTTTTCGGGGGGTGACTCCGGCTACGCCATTGTTGCAGCATTTACGGTGGATTGTTAATGAAAATCAAATAGGAGACTCTAACCGCCAGTGACCACCCTCTGACATTAACTGTGTGTATATTTAGGTGTGTGTGTGTATATTTAGGTGTGTGTGTGTGTGTTTACGTTTTTTGTTCATTTTTAGTTTACCCCTTGACGGGTACCGCCATATTGTATTCGGGCAGTTTACGTAACGCGAATATTTTTTTTTTTTATAAAAAAATGTTATTTTTATTTTTCCTTTAATGCAAATGATAATTTATTATGACTTTTGTATTTTTCTTGCAGTCTCTCGATGGACAGAATATCTACAATTCCTGCTGCACGCTGCGCATCGACTATAGCAAAATGCAGAATCTCAACATCAAGTACAACAATGACAAGTCCAGGGACTACACGAATCCGACGCTGCCAACGGGCGACGCGAATCTCGATGCTGCTTCCCTTGCCTTGGGGGGTGAGTTACTTCCTCAGCTTCTTCTGGGAGCATCGGGAAACCAACCCCGTGCCAGAATCCCCGGTGAGTCACACGTGACTCTCGGTAAGCATACCCGAGAATTTCAAAGTGAAGGGATATGTTTTGTCTTTCCATTTTTTTTTTCAAAAATCGTATTTTTTTAATCAGGCAAAACTCGTGCGAATTCTTTCCGCGATAGTCAAAGACGAACAAAAAAAAATAGCCTTCTCTCGCGTACCGCAAAAAAAAATACCAAGCCCCCCTAGCTCCCACCCCCTTCAACCCCCAGCCGGGGTACAGTCTGTGATAAAATAATAATACAGCATAAATTTCCTGAAGTAGAGTCCATTGCAGGCGGACCGAGTGTGTTGGCATCACCGTTCGCGGCGATGCACGGTCTGCCATCGCCACTGACAGGGCCGTACAATGGAGTAGCATCTGCTGGTGGTTTAGCGGGCCTCGGGGGCTTCACTCTGGGCGCCGGGGCACTCGGCGTCCGTGTTCCAGGCAGTCCTCAGCCCTCCTCAGTACTTCTCGTCAGCAACCTCAACGAGGAGGTAAGTTTTCTCATAGACTGTGTATCGATGAAAAAAGAATGATAACAAAAAAGTGGTCACGTGGCATTCTTCTTTTTTTTTGACACGTGATCCTTTCGATCCTTAAGAGATACACATATGTTTACACGGTTCACTCATACTCGTCAAAATGTACACGTACGCCGGTTTTGACACGTGTATTATTTCACACGTGGCGCCGGTGACGTACGTCAGTGTGTCAATTTCTCCGGTACGCAATGTACCTACGTAGCCTAGGGCTTTGCGCGATACATAAATACTTGAGTATGTACGTATATAAATAAATATATATATATATATATACAAAATATATATATTATATATCTTAAGACATATATATAACGTAGTGCTACGTAGGCATACCCCGCAGTTTCTCGAACCTTGAGATTCGGATTTCCTCGCTGTAAATTTCATTTAATTAATACACGTTAAATGTGATAATTGTATATTGATTGTAGTGACAACTTCGCTAATAATATTTTCACCCTGTATACAATATATACCTATTTTTTGTATCTTTACCAAAGCTAATTCCTCAAAAAATGTATCATTGCCAATTAAAAAAAAAATTCGCCAATTTAGCGAGGAGATTCGTTCTCATACGTATGTACTCTGTTATGTCACCCTGTGAACCTGACCCCCCCCCCCTTGTCACTCTCATTTTCAACACACATTAAACGAAATACCTGTCACAGAAAACCCCCTTTTTCGAATCAACCCCCCTTTTACACTGAGCTACCCTCCGCAATCGTAACGTCGTTACGATTATTGGACCGATGCATCCATCTGTTCACGTCTCTTACTGTCGCTGGAATTTTTCACATTGCGCGCACGCCTTTTATTTTATTTTTTTCCTCTTCAAGGAAAATTTTTCCAATAATTGACTAATGCAAACACGTTTTAACAGACGGATGCATCGGTTATTGTGTCGACGTCACACTTCGCAGCTGCAACTTGTCACTACTGTACTATAACTGTGTGTACTACTTACTATCGTTGTGGCCGCGCACAAGCTTCGCGTCTCGCGACTTTCGACGGCTCTCCTCTTCCCTTTCTCTTCTCTCTTAAATTTCACTCTCTCTTTCTCCTTCTATGCATTTTCTTTACCGCTCTGTCTCTATCCTATCACTGTTTCTGTACTCGTGTCTCTCTTTCAATCTTTTTATATCTTTTCTCTCTCCCACCTGATACGTCAATACATGTATGTATATATATATTTCTCATTGAGTCTCAAACCTTCGCGCTATGAAAATGAAAATTATTCCTCGAACGTGGAATCTCATTGGCTGTCGGCATCGTCGCGATTAACGAGTGTTCTGCTTTTTGTTTTGATCATTTTGGATATTTGTTTGCTTTTATTTGATCTCGACTTCCTTTTAACCCTGCAATTAACGTTTTCGATCATCTTTTTAAGTATCACGCGACGTTTTGACTCGATTTGGTGTGTCGCGTGAAAAATTTCTTTGTTCCCTTTTGTTAATGTCGCGCTATCGACGTACGGCTTTTTTGTCATTTGCACGGGAGCCCTTAGTCCTTGACAAGTGCAATCCTTTTACCTTGTGACCCTGTACAACACCTAACCCCTATTCTCCACTTCAACGCTGTCTTTTTGTCGTTCGGTTGGGAAATGAAAATTAAATTACCCGGCTCCGTTGTTCAGGATTTTTTTTTTCTTCTTTTCTTTTGTTCTCCAATTGTGAATTCCACAATCATCATGTCCGTTATCATCAATCGCCGATCACTCGTCCGCCATCTGGTGCACGATTGATCGTGACGATGTCCGACGTCGTGAACTTCGTTCGATGGAATGAAAATTAAAAAGAGAAAAAAAAATTCGACGCGCGAATCTTGTGCGCGCTATACCATACATTGAAAATCCTATATACTCGCTGACTACTGACTGGACTCTGTCTGTTCTCTGTGTAGATGGTCACGCCTGACGCTCTCTTTACCCTGTTTGGTACGTCTCCACATTTATATTATTAATTATATTACATTATTAATTATTATATTTATACACACCACTGCGCTGCTGTTCCTGTCGTTAATCATACGGACACAAGTTATCTTGGCTCGTTTCCGAAAAAAGTGAAAGAAAGTTACGTAAATAAAAAAAAATGAAAGATAAAACAAAACCAAAAAAAAACGGGGAAACTTTTACACCCTCGCTACGGGAACGCGAAATTTTCTACAATTTTTTTTTTTTAATTTAGTCTGTTGCGCGATTGACTTTTTATTCAATTTTGCTTTTATTCATTGTCACTATGGGTGTTACTGCCCTTTTTTTGGGGGGTGAAATTTCAATTTATTCACTCCTCCAGGGGATTATATTTCGAAAATTGGCTTGGGGGGGGGGGGGGGGGGGGGGGGGGGGGGGGGGGGGGGGG
>JARQSW010000476.1:155441-216898 GCA_030142375.1 Calameuta pallipes | reverse complement strand
AAATTTGGGTCCCCCCCCCCCCCCCCCCCCCCACCTCTCTGATGGTGTCGGGGTCTATTCTCTTTGAAGGGCTGTTGTTCGTGAAAAGATAAAAACATAAGAAATAAGGGATGATTTTCAAGAAAAAAAAATATATTCATGTCGCGTCGACTCGTACGAGCTCAACGTATGACAATTTTCGGTTTTCTCTGGACTGGATTCGCTCGTTCTCTTGCGCCCACAACCCCCTGCTCTACGTCTATTACGAAATGTTTTATTTTATTTTATTTTATCATATATTTATTTCTCAAATCTCTTCGTTCTACATAATTACATTTTAATGATTTTCCAATTATTTTCGAAATTTTCAACTTATTTTATTACTACAAGCTATCCACCACCGCCTCACGTTCACCGTTCTCTATTACCTCCAAGCATCTCTTCTAAATTTTTCATTAATATTTTATTAATAATCAGTTCCAGACACCTTAATATTATAAGCTTTTGCTTAATTTACGTATACATATATCCATAGTATTATATACATGTATAAATTTGCATACATATATATATATTTCAACTATACTTGTTACGAGGCCACACAACGTTTGATCATTGAACAATATTCGCGATCCTACTGTAGCCGATTCCATAAAATAATAATAATAGAAAAGATCAGTCAGTGATCAATCGTTCAGCCTCTCCTGCATGTCCTGTAGAACAAGAGCCAGTGGCCGATCCTCAATCGGCCCTAATGTCCTTGTACCTTGGAGAACAAGTACTCTATACATATATATATATGTAGTCGAAGTAGAACGATCCAATTCCGGAATAAATTGTGAGATATTTGCATGTTATGCAATCTAGGCGTTTACGGGGATGTACAGCGTGTGAAGATCCTCTACAACAAGAAGGACTCGGCACTCATTCAGCTGGCCGAACCGCACCAAGCACACTTGGGTAAATAATTTTCTTTTGTTTTTCACGTCAGGATTAAAAATTGTAATATTTGTGTTGAGGATGAGGTAAAAAATTTAGAACCTAAATATTCTTCGTTATTTGTCAATTCCAGCTATGACCCACATGGACAAGCTTAGGGTGTTTGGAAAGCAGATCAGAGTAATGCTCAGCAAGCATCAGGCTGTTCAGCTGCCAAAGGAGGGTCAACCGGATGCGGGGCTTACCAAGGACTATACCAACAGTCCGCTTCACCGGTTCAAGAAACCCGGTTCGAAGAATTATCAAAATATTTATCCCCCGAGCTCCACTTTGCATTTATCGAACATTCCGTAAGTACAACGACGAGAACGACGCAATTGCATGAATAGATTCTCAACGATGGGTTTTCTTGTATTAATTACAGAGGCTCGGTGTCCGAAGAGGAGATCAAGGATGCCTTCACGAAAAATGGCTTTACAGTGAAGGCCTTCAAGTTCTTCCCAAAGGATAGAAAGATGGCGCTCATCCAAATGCCCAGCATGGACGACGCCGTGGCAGCTCTGATCGTGAGTAAAAAGAAACTGAATTCTAGTTTTAATAAATTTTTCCTCCTAACGCTCTTCTGTACCACGTGCTTTTGTTTTATTCGTCCAGAAAATGCACAACTACCAGCTGAGCGAGTCCAACCACCTGAGGGTGTCGTTTTCGAAGAGTAACATCTAACAAGAGAGGCCGCCCACCGAGCCGCAGTGGTTCCAGCCCTATGCCCTAGTCCACTACTGGTATCCCAGTGCTATATACGACTGATCAGCGAGTCGCGACGCACCTGTCGCGACGTTCGCATCGTTTGCAAGGTGTGTCGCCGCGGTGCACGGAGAAAATACGTGAATACGATGTGTGAAGGACTGCCGTTAACGTCCAGCTTCCAAGGATAATAGCGGCGTGCAGTGTCCATCGTATCTCGTGCCCGGAATCCGCTCTGAAGGCAGCTGGGGATCGAATAGGGTTGCGAGCCACGAAAAAATGGCGGCCTCGAGAGGCGCGGAGACACTGCCCGTTCTCTCTGGCTGAATAAACTTGTCCGAGGGAATTAGGTTAGGATAGGACACTCTTCTTCTGGAGTATACATAGGTCTCCCTCGTATCACCCGAACGGAGACTCCCCAGCCAACGTCATAGCCGGAGAATAGCTCGTTGGTTATCGATGACTCTTCCTGTAAGGTTAAATTGTCAAAATTTTACATACGAGAACTGGCAACGTCTCCCACCTTGAGAGAGCAAGAGAGATAGAGAGAGGGAGTGTAAGAGAGTGAGAGCGAGCGTAAAGAACGAGGGAGCAGTACGAAGATACGGGAAGCGGAAGTGGATGAAGGGATGAAGATAGGGATCGAGTAAACTCCCATAGGTAAAAAAAAAGGCTTTTGGTTGAGAGTCCTCATTCTTGTACAGAGTTAAACGTATAAATCGTAAGATATATATATTTTACAAGCGTGACGCTAGCCGGGGACGTGGACAAGTGCGCCACCGCGTCCTTGACGATCCCCCCTCCCCCCCCACACTGATAAGAGTTAAGGATTTTTAAGCTTAGGATGATACAGGCAACTTTGTTCGTAGGATTTACATCCATACATTCATATTATAGAGACATGCATACACGCATTAATACATACACACTGATACTACAGACACGTATTAACAAATACGCAGCTAGATTAATTGATTAACCGCGTAGCACGTGTGTGCGTCAGGATCTACGCGCTTATGACTTTGTGGAGCTGATCGAAGCAGCAGATTTGCTGTGACGAAGAACTGGATTTATATGAAACTATAGTCTACTCGTGATAAGGTACGATAGTACCAGTTAGTAGACCCTATCTTTCTTTTTTTTTTACATCGATGTCGCGCGTGACGGTGCTAACGTGCATACTTGTTTCTATATGTTTTGATAATCCGAAAATTGAATCGTCCACGGCGAAGTTCATCGTTTCACGCTATAGTGCGAACGAAGAAAGGAGCTCGGAGAATATTCGAAAATTCGCTAAATTCACGCCGTAAGAACTTCATTTGTATTGGTGCCGATGATCCGATGGTGCATGGTGAAACTACGAGAGATTGAGAAAGAAGGCAATTGGGTAAAGGGAAAAAAAAAAAAAAAAAATAGAAATGAAACAAAGTAATAGGGGAATAAACAATCCATCGCGCACGTCGTCGTTACCGACGGTTATTTTTCGAATTTTTATTATTCCCATTGAAAATTCAATTGTAAGTATTATATTACACAGGCGCACAATCCACGCCCACACGACGTTTAATTATAAAAAGCAAAATATACACACTATACACAGGAGATTTAGCTTAGGTGCTTAGAACTTGCGTAGGCTTTTATCGTATCGTAATGAAGAAAAAAAAAAACAAGTAAGCGACGGGGAGGCGTATAAGTGAACATTGAACATATCGCTATTTCAAAGTTTCTATGTACAACACGCATAGAGAAGCATCATGGTGGTCTGAACCGTTAGGTCCGGCACGTATGGCTGTAATTTAATCTAATTAAACCCCCTGTTTCTTTACTTTGTTAAGCCACTACTTGGATATATCTTTCCTTGTCTCCACCGTTCTATCCCGTAACTAATACTTGCCAACGTGCTTCTCCATGGCATAAATTGTCAGCCATCACGTGTCAAGACCTACCGTGTCGCCATCTGCACGAGCCTCGATAAAGCGGACAACATGGTAGCTAAGAGTCTGTTGTGTTTAAGAGGTTACTGATCGTTCAAGATATAATAGGTGTGTGACGATGATACGTTTAATCAGTACCAATCAGCGATGCATTAACAATGTCTGATCGGTGTTAAGAAGAGAGCCGTGAAACGATCAGATCATGGAGTATTGTCGGTGGATGATTGCAAAGCATGGTTCTGGTACGTTAGGTTAAGGGAACGAAAGAAATGATGTCTCCCGAAAATTAGAGCAATGACACACGACGACATCATGTATTTCCCATGACGCAAGGATTACGTCATAAGATGACGCCTGTTGCTATCTCAAACACGAATCATGAAATGCAGTTGATACGCGCATGCGTATATTTTATTAGCACACGCGCACTCTCTCTTACACTATTGCTCATGCATTCATAAATTACATGTACCTAAAGGACACGCAGTCACCATGCGATTTGATCGTGATACTGGCAATTTTTTTTTCGCGGAAGATCAAAGTATTACGGATCATGCATGAAGTACCGATAAGAACTATTACTCTAGAGATATTATAATGGTGATTAGTGAGTATCGTTGATGGTTTAACCGATCGTGAGTCGATCCTCCAAGACTGATCGATCGATCGCTTCTTTGAATGTTTCATTGATTATACTACTGTGTCCATCTAGGAACGGTATAGAGGCTAATAGGACTTCTGGATTATTGTAATCGATCGTATGTAAATTCACGATCGATCGATCGATCGATCTTGTACGAGCGATTGCAGCTCGCCGTACCACGGTATTGAACATTATTCGTCTGACCGACACGACGTTCTGTTGGAGTCAATTAAATCTTAAAACAATATATTAATTAGCGAGTGCGCAAGAGTACCAGGGACAATGGGAGAGAGTGTCAGTGAGAATGGGCGAGTGCATCGGAGTGAATGCGAGCGAGAGAATGTGAGATAGAAAGAGAAAGTAAGCATACGAGAGAGGAAGTGCGCGACGAGCAAGAGAAAAAGAGAGGAAGGATGGTAAATGATAGAAAAAAATAGAGAAAAAAATTGTAAAGGGAGTTATTAAAAAAAAAAGCGAGTGCCGGCCCGGGCAGTGTTGCTTGTGCCAAAGTAGGCTAGCTGTTTACTGCGGGATGTTGATCTCTTGGCGATTAGGAAACAATTATGTGATCTTTTTTTTTTTATCGTGCGCCTCACGGAATTCTAGAAGAAAACGCGTTAAGAACTTTTTTCTCCTCGAGCCGTAATCAACTCTCGTACGCAAGTTACTGTCATTTTTCTTTTATACTTCTCTTTCTTTTCTCCATCAAAACGACAACGTCGTCCACGAGAAAGGAAACTTTCGACGCGCACTTATTCCAAATACCGTTTAAGACTGGGTGAGAGGAAATGTCCTAATGACCAACAAAAAAAAAAACAATACCAGCACGTGAAATGATAACACGTAACGAGTAGCCGGCATGAGCGAAGGGGGCCAGTCTTTGCATCTATTGATCTGTGTCTTTCGAATCTCTGATAAACATTTACATTACATTTTACATTACGATTACAATTACAATTACCGTTAAAGCGACGACATATAATTTCGAGTGAAGTATTCATGACGTTTACTGCTATCGAGCACTGCGAAGACATGTATGTCCTATATATGTGTGTGTATATATATATATGCGTATACAAAATGCATGCATGGAAGAAGTCTGCGCTGTATATATATATACACACACATATACATATATTAAGAATCAATTGCTACACGCACACAATTTTTAGTAACCCACGCATGACATCCTGAGGACACGAGCAAAATCTAGTATTAATAATTCTAATTGCAAGTGTTTTACTTTTAACTTCTTTTTTCTTTCTTTTTTTTTTAATTGTAATTGTTTTATTCAGTTTTATCTTCCCATCCTCGTCCTTTTTCGTTCTGTCTCACGTTTTAACACGACTCTCCCAAAAAACGTCCCCAGTATTCCCCCTCTCCTTCCATACCCACTAATTCATCGTTCGCTTTATCATTCGATATTAAGTTTAAACGCTTACGACTTATCATTATTGTCAATTTATTTTTCATTGTCTCTTTCGTTTTTAATCGTAGACTAATGTTTATTATCGTTACAACGCCCCTCATTTATTTGGCGTCATCTTTGCCCGTTTATTATATCGTCTTTGTTTTTTTCCTTCTTGTCTCAAGTTCGTCTATGCCTTCAGCACTCGTTCTGTAATTTAGACTTAAGTTTTGAGTATTATACATTTTACCTGCCTAGCCGCTCGGACTGACGAATCTTTTCTGTTTCTTCTTCGTTTCTTCTATTCTTTTTTTTCCTTCATTTCTACTCGTCTTTCCTTCATACTTCCTTTCTTTCTCGATTTATACATTTCGCCATCTTACCGAATTCTTGTCTCGTATCTTACAATCACTCCGTGCCCCGCTGTACACGTTATAAGTGCACCTGCCATTTATTTTATACAGTGCCGTCTAATCGTAATAGATCGTCCCGCTTTAATCTATTGTCTTAATACTACAAATCGTAATGCGAAATACTGAGGATAGTCCTTGTCAGATACTACACGGAGTTTAATATACGCGTTTAGACGTACAATGTGGTTTTGTCTCCGTAATCAGTGTGACCAATTATTATCAGAATTAGCGTTAGTTGCTGTCCTTCGATACCATCTTCGAATATTTCTCACCAAAACGAGGAAATTCTTTTTCTTGAAATTGAATACAGATGTTGCTGATTGTAGTTCGACATAACTCGAATTGATTCACTGATTTCATACATGTTCATATACATATATGCCTTCTCCCTTTCTTAAAGAATATCACAATAAGTCTCGCGCGTATAATCTATTAAGAAAGTTTTCTCTGTTATCAGCGTTTTGGAATGTCGAAATAATTTCGAGAAATGACCCTTCGTGAGATTTATGTTGTCATTCGATCTTTACTGATTAGATGGCGGATCATAAATGTCCACGTCGGGCTTCGCAATGACGAGAAGGGCAGCGATCGTCATTTCAATCTACAGGGTGTTTCAATGCCCGATTTAAATTCAGATTCAAAAACTTTTCCTCTACTATTCCTAATTACGTATTTTCCATTCTACATTCGATTAATGTTATTCTGTCACTTTTTGTTGTCTTTCATCATTAAAATTACTATCATTACCGTTGAAATATCCTGTAGATTAATACGATCGTATACAACACTAGCTGGGTTGAGGGGGGCCGAGGTGAGGGTTGGGGTAGCCAGCACTCGCTACAAGGTGTCACAAGAATCTCAGGCTCCGTTAATTTTCTACCTCAATCAATGATCTATGACTTTATGGTATAACAATTCTACAGATCATTTCAAAATATTCCAGGACCACCGTAAGACCGTCTTGCCATGAAAGTAATCAAAGGACACCCTAGTGGGTGTACCAATTGAAAATCGTGTTCCGTTGGAATCCTGGGATAGTCAGTGAGTAAAAAGGAAAAGAGAGATCAGAAATAAAAAGTGTAATCAAATTAATTGGCGAGAAGACAAATTCGGAGCCTGAGTCCAGCACATATGTAGTAGACAAAAAGCTTAGCCTACAAAAGGGTACGTATATACATATATATACAGAAAATATATGTATGTATATATAAATCATAGACAGGATATATATCTCCTATATATTTGATATATCGCATTGTAACGGGTGTGTCTAAAGCGCGCAACGGCTGTATCTCGATATTACTATATTTTATTAATAACTGATAAGACTAGAGTTTAAATGCTGTCGATTTAAATACAATATACATGAGACACATTGCCGTGAGATATCAGGATAACGGAACAACATATGCAGAGGACACGATACACGTTTAAGGGAGATAAGGACGTGCGTTACACCGCATTGATCCATTATTCACGTTTGCCGCAGTTGTCACAGTAATACACGTGGTCGCGTATACAAGCGCGCGCGAAAAGTTAGTATAAACCAACTATTCGTAAGGAACACTATTGAGTATCAGTATTGATGTATTGTTCAGGTAGCTTTAAAGTGGTTAAAACGGTTTGTAGATCACGTGAGAAACAGTATCGTCGAGACGGCGAAGGTGTACGCGTTTTACGCTCTGCGCATGCGCATGAATTAACTGTAGAGAACATTTGGTACAATCGCGTTTGAGATTTTTGGTGAAGTTAAGCGAGGTTCGTAAACGAGCGTGCACGAGCGAAGGCGTCAGCGTTTGGATACGTCGGTGTTATTGCATGTTGAAAAAAAAAGAAGAAAACAATCGATTGCCGTGTAGGAATGAATGACGAATGAGAGAAGAAAAAATTTATGTTCAATCTCGAATATGGATTATATGTTAACGTGTAGTGGGAATCGGTTCTCAGTGATAATTTTGTTATCCGGGTGTGTGTGTTAGTGACGGTAAATTTGAAGAGGGTACAGTAAAGTCGAAAGAAAATATAATAATTGATTTTTGAAAGGAATAATTATGTAAAAATTTAATGATTTCTCTGTCATAGAAAATCTGAGAGCGTAACGGCGAATCTTTGTCGTTATTTTGAACGAAAGGGTAATGGCTAAAATAATTCTATGTTCTTGTCGCGTTACGTGAATTATTTTTAAAAAAAAAAGTAAATATAAATATATCAGCCAATCGAGAAAAATGGAGAATCTACAGTGCGATACGCGGATTTCGTCGTTGTATACGAACTGTGACCAAATCTGAATTCGAAGTGAGGATTCGAAGGAGACATGAAAATGTAAAAGGGACAGGGAGGAAATGAAGTGAAAAATGAAAGAAGGGCCCGAAAAAATTTGTAGCTAGCGTCATAGGCATTATAGGTGGATAGCGTGTAAGGCGTAGACGATTAAGAAAAGTAGCGCATTAGAAATTCGTAGTAGCTCCTTTTTAAGCTCTAACGTGTATAGTTTATGACAATCACTCTAATCGACAATTGAGAACACGAGAGTAAACCCGATGTTAAGCTGCCACGCATGAACCCCCCCCCCCCCCTGGAGTCCCATATCCAAGTATGAAAATTTAAAACTTAAAATATAGGTATCCCAATTTCCCAATAACTTTAGAAAATTTCAAAATTCCTTGAATCTCACAAAAAAAAATGTCTACACCTACGTATACTCTGTGTGCTGTAACAATTGACCCAATGACCACTTCCGATATTCTTGTTCAACGTCGTTATTCCTCGTTGTCACGTTCCTCCTTATATATACTTAATTAACCGAAACTCCAATTTTCGATCTTACGCTAAACTGTTCTTTCGCCCGATATAAAAGAAAAAAATCTCCCCAGGCTTCCATGGGATAAAAAGTGACGAGCTTATTTCATTTCACGGGTCGATGATGCTGGTGGTTCTTTTTTATATACCTTTTTTTGCATTTTTTTGTTCTTCGTATCTTCCTTTCAATGAAAACTAACCCCTTCGCCGATCTTTTAACTTCAGCTCCGAACTCCTCATTTTCACTGTGCAATTTCCGTTCTGATTCTCTTCCTGTCGCGTTCCTTCCTTTTTTTTTTTCTTATCCGGTTAGCTAACGCCACCCACAGCGAACGGCTGACTTTGATCTTTTTCTCTACTTCACGACTTGTCACCTCTCTTGTCTGTTCTTTCCGAGCTTCTGATGATCTACAGAACTTTTACTACTGTATAACGTCCAATATTTTTGTTTTACTTCCGATAGTGTTAAATAAATAAATTATTTTGATCGACTGAGAGTTCTCAGCGCGCGATCACTATATAGAAATTTTAAGGTATAATTTGTACATAATATTCAATTAATAACTTCCTGTGGTGGTAGTTAAAGTTAAATGAAAAAAAAAATACGTCAGCTTAGCGCTATGGGTCGCGTCTACCGGGTAGCCCATCGGTGAAAAAAAAAAGTCATATTGGGCCAGGAATTGCGTTGCAAATCACAATCAGCTCGGCTCCGGCAAGACAAATCATTTTTTAAACGAAACAATTGTCAGAGCGGGCGTTTTACAGTTAAGCTAGTAAGTGATTATAGATAGTCGACACGCGAGCAGAAGCATAAACGAGAGGCAAGGATGAAAGGGAAAATTAGGTAAGGAAAGTTTGTAACGAGAGCTTGTGGGAAGGTGAGAATGGAAGAAGGGATTACTAATGTTAATCATTAAATTAAAATTTCCCACCTTTAACACAAAAGACAAATTAAAAGATGTTGACGCGAAACACGCACGCACCGACACACGCACACGGATGTGATATACATTGTGTTTTTGAAAAATTGTACATTAGACGACGTAGGCCAGTTGCGAGAAAAAAGAAACGTATGAAATTGTGAAAAACGATTATAAAATAAATTTTGACAAATTTCAGGGGAAAAAAGGAAAAAAATTAACAAATGACAAAAATGGAAAGCGCAACGGCGTGACGTACACTCGTGATTGACAATTACGAGAATCTAGGGGGTAGAAAAAAGGGTCGTGGAAAACGTGAAAAATTTTAAGGATTGGAAATTTCGTTGGGTGGCAACACCGATTTGTACATTTTTTTAAATTACGCTTTTACCGTCTTTCCGCACGTGGGTCGTGAAGGATGAGGACGATTTTTTTCACGTGACAAGAATGACCAATCTAGCGAATAATGATTCTCTATTATAATTTTAGGATCATATTTTTTTTGACACCCCTTCAATGTTCCTTCGTTAGTGCAATTAGTATCCTTAGAGCGTAATACACGGTGAACAAAAAAATAATACGAAAACAATCAGATTCGATCTGCTAACATACTACACTGACACTGTGCACTTAAAATCAACGTATATCAATTTTCCATAAATTAGTGTGTTTCAACAAATAATTCTCACACGTACTCCCCCAGTCCAGTCTTGATAAGAAAAAGAAAAATTTTCTCATCAATAGCGACCACCTCAAGACCACAGCATGGTATTTCTTCATTTTTTTTCAATTCTTACTTCAAACTTCAACTTTCCTCTTCGTGTGTCTCTTATCTGTATCCGCTTCGTCTTATCTTCTCCTGTCATTTTCCTCTCTCGCGCGATATCTCTCGTTCTCAAATTTTTCCATTTATTCTTTTCTCCATACGATTTCTCACGCGACCAATTAATGGGGACAGAAAAGAAAAGGAATGATAAATGATTAAAAAATTATCAAATTAAAAAAAAATAGTTATCTCTGCATGTGTGTGTTTCTGTATGCGAATTTGATAATGTGAAATGAAATGCGAATAAAAGAAAATGAATGAACGAATATGTGTGTGTGTGAGAGAGAGAGAGAGAGAAAGAGGGGGGGCAGCGATTTTGTAACTTTCGATTATTTCAATATCTCACGTTATTATTTTAAAACGTTCTTTTTTTCCCTCGTTCTTTCAATCAGTTTTTTCATGTTCTCTTTTTTTTCTTTATTGCGAACGACGATCGTTTCTTTTGGATCTGTCTGCTTCTTCACTTCACCCTTCACCACCCATCTCCTCGCGCCCATCCCTTATTGTCGTCACTGGTATTACTACTACTTATCGCTATTACTATTACTATACTATGCTACTATTACTTCTATAGCTATTCTACTTTACTACTATTTACGACCACTACCTTAACCGCTACCGCATACTATTATTATTATTATTACTATTATTAGTTATTCTTAATATTATTCTTTTTTTTTATTGTCATTATCGCTATTATTACTATTATTATAATTATTGTTTAACACTAAGTAACCTTAGTTAGTATTAGTTTCGTGCGTGTGCCTCGGGTTACTTGGAGCAGAAAAGAAAAATCTTCGCTATATTCCTAGTTTTTACATTGTCGTTGTATTCTTATCTCGATAATCGTTTTAATTTTAATTTACACGTCTTCGCCACTTTTTATTGTCACTATCTACTATTACTACTACTACTACTACTACTATCTACCTATCTATTGCTATCTACTATCTACTATCTACTATTACCATTGCTATTTACTACTACTACTACTAACTACTATTTACTATTACTTATTACTTACAACTATTACTATTACTACTACCACTACTACAACTATACTATACTACAACTATTACTTACTACTTTACGGCGTAATGATTGTCCTTGCCCGTTTTATTTTACCTCTTATTTACACCTACCGCCGCATTCGTCTTTACGTCATGTGTGTTCTCATGTCCAATTTCTAATTCTAATTTCTCTTTATTGTCGAAAAGGAAACAAAAAAAATATATATCCAATTTGTCAAACCTGCCCGTTTTTTGTGTTCTTTCTGTCTGCCCCATTCGGTACAAAAATCTCATTCCCAACCCCCTATGGTCCCTATACACAAATATTTCCTTATTGCGCCTTAAAGAAGAAAAATATAGTAACTTGTTTTTTTACCCTCCTTCATCGTTCCTTCTCATCTGGCGCATGGTCGCTCGGCGATATATTTTCTCCTACATGAAAATTCCGTAAGTAGAACGCTATGCGTTTGTTCGATGGAAGAAAAACCAAGAAATGCGATGAAAGATGTCGAAAAAAAATGGCCGCACCGACGTTATGCCATGGGACCCGATTGCGACAAGTTCCATTAGAAAGTCGGAAGTCGCCAAATAAACGTTACGCTTTCAGAGGCGAAACCCGCGATTTTCACTTTTAATGTCCACCCTAAGAAGTGATTCCTGCAATTAATACCTGCAGCTGTCGCTACACGAGTGCAATATAAAAATGCAATCGGACGCTAATGGCATATCGTTTAACGACAAAAAAATATTAAATCTCATGAAAACGCGACCATTCGCACAATTCTGCTCTGTAGTCTATCTGTCTCTGTCTACCCGCCTGTCCATCTGCCTTTTACCCGTCTCTAACCACTGACTGACTTTTTCCAAAATTTCGAAATATCGGTGACCCACGCAGCTACTGATGGTCACCACGTGATATCCGTTATTCTTATTTTTTCCAACGCCCTTTATATCATTTCGCCACCCCAAAATCCATTTCGTCTTAGATCGGCCCTTTTTCGAATACAGAAAACTATAAGAGTCAAAAGATCCAATCACGCAAATAATAATATACGGATAAAGGTATTTTCTTTATTTATTTATTTTTTTTTTTTCAAAAGGGCCGACAGAATGACGCGGACACGCAAATAATCGAAATACACTAGGAAGAAAATGAATAAAAATTTTTTGCGCACAAGTTCGCCCAAAACAATCGTTAGGAATTGTGCCTAGATGTTTAAACACGTATTCTATGGGATCAACGTCATTACCTTTAAAATGAAAATCAATAAGGTTCGCCATGAGAACTTTATCTATATAAATATATAGATATATATATATATATATATTAATTATAACCAATGACATAACGTCATGCTCTATACGAGGTCATTTATTTTCCACAATCGCTTTATTCTCGAAAAAATTTATCAATTCGAGAAATTTAAAACTTCCCGCCTTTTCATTCATCTTCACTCATCATCCGCGTGACAGTTTATCGTCTTGTGGAGAAAAAAAAGAATTAAAAAATATATGACAAAAAGGTATTACACCGATTGGTCCAAGTGGTTGAAAGACGACGCTACTTCCATTAATTAATTTTATATCGCAAATCATATCTGCTTATACCATACAATATATCGTCTATTTACTATCATTCACGTTATAATTTCTTATCTATATACTATACGATATATACTTATACTTGTATCTATAGCTATCCATGTACCTACATTATTGTAGCTCTATACCTATCTCTGTACTATACATACTATATATACAATCTCTATATACATCTATACTTATATACTATACATATATTCCTCCTATACCTTTTCTACTGCGCATTATACTGTGATCCAACACTGTGCGAATATTCCATTGCGATTTTGTGTACCTATATCTATCTATATATTATCTGATTACGAAATATTTCAAACTTTTTCCTTTGAATGTATTAAAGAGGCTCCTTCCCCCCTTATGCCTAATGAAAATATTGTACTGTTCTTATTTTTTTTTTTTTTTTTTTTTTTCCTATAGTCTCATACTCGAATCTCGATCTTGTGCATCACGTCTTGATCTTTCATAATCTTTCGTCGTCCTGTGCATGTTTGCTGCCTGCAAAATTAATTGACGTACAAAGACACGCACACATCATGCACACCTTACACGTATATATGAAATTGATTCCTGAGTAAAAAAATGGAATCCGCGTAGGAAAGAAAAATTTTACGAATTAAAAGGAATTGCTGTTTTTTTTTGGATGTTAAGTAAAAAAAATTATTATTCGTCAATTTCGCGACATGACGCTCGGCCGTAACGAACAGTTGTGACTGACGAAGCGGAAGTCTTTATATGAGGTATGAGTAATTTTATTGTTCGCGCAATGTGCTCGTGAAATTCCACACATGCAATTTCACTCTTGTTGGAGTTGTTGCGTGGTGAGATATTATGGGGATTTATCAGAGCGCGACGTACCCCGAAACGACGCCGGGCGTCGTTATATAAGTGTCACATAGATTTATGAGATTTTACTTAAAACGCATAATTTTTATGATTGTCGATCAAACTGTATCTACTCGTCGCTCTTAATCTTCGATTACGAGCCTGCTGTGTTCTGGATTTTGACAAATGTTGGTTATTGTCATTTCCGGAGGAGCAAAAGAAATATGCGGTAAAAAATAATATATATGAAGAGAAAAGATATGTGTGTCTTTCGACACAAAATAATCAGACCTTTTCTTAGTGGCAATTGCTGCTGACACTTTATGATGACGCAACTGAAAAGGTGCAGTGAACCTTGCATATAGCTGTTACGTCAAATCGATCGATTGTCAATCGGTTATATTTTCGATCGGCTGATTGTTCATTTCTTTTGAAAAGGTGAGAGGAAAAAATATATGTATAAAAGACAAAGACGTTTTTAAAAATCGTTGTTGCCTCATGTGGAATAAATTTTTTAATTATTTTATTCGTCGCCATTCTCGTGCATTTTATATCGGCTTCTCTGGTCATTTTTTTCTTCTCTCTATTATACCTGATCGGTACAAGTATGGGTGCCGCTCGAGATCGAAGGTAGGAATGCGATCGGTAGAGTTGCGAAAAGACTTTCACGTCAAGTCAATGTCAATTCTGCTAATAAAAAATGATTTAACGCTGCTTGGCGTGTTCCGAAAACAATACGGCTGAGCGTCGTTCGGTAAACCGATTTAAAAATAGCCATCTAGGGTTTTAACGATTTCTTAATGTTTTGTATTTTTTTTTTTTTAATATGAAAATTTACTGTGAATGCTGGTTAAAGACGAGGGATTTATAGATCCTTTTTCAGTTTTTTCTTGTATTTATCCGATTTCTAATATTGTTACATACCGATATGCTGTAGGTATATATTCAAAGTATGAGTGGCCTTCTCAAGAATGTCACCTTGGTCAAAATACCGATCTATTAAGTAATTCCGAATTACTTGCAAACTCGTTACGGAATCGTGTAGTAATTCCAATCGATCGTATCGGTATTACGGCCACGCTTAATTTTTGTTTTTCTTCGTTTTTCGTCGTTTTTCGTCATTTTTTGAATTTTGTTCTATTTCTCTAACCGCTCTATAGGAAATCAATAAAGTCCTCGGTAAAGCTATGATCAATAATTAACGGACGAACATTCTGTCGCAATTCCGCATTCTCAACGGTCTCGGTAAACGTAACCTTTTTTAATTTAAAAATGCAAAAAAATACTGGGCGTAATGCGAAACAGGTAAAAAGAATAGAACGTAAAGGAAAGTGAAGGGACAAAAATGAAACGCATGCGTCACGAATGATCATGATTCTTGTACTGTGATTAAAAAAAAAAAGCGTTTCTACAGCAAGGACGGTATTTATAGGGGATCGAATAAGTAGGAAATGATCTACAATGATCCGACATGATTAAAGTAATATTACTAGAGTAGTATTGAATATGAACGTCATGAAGATCACGATTAGCTTTTAATTTTTGCGATTGTTAACCCTTTGACAGACCCCCGAGATAACGTGGCAGTTCAAGAAAAATGAAATTGAAAAAAGTTAAGAAATTTAAGAAAGGAAGAAAAAGCTCAATATTCATGGAACTACAAAAACTTACTATTAAAAATACCTTTACGTCTTCTTGGTGTTCGAGTGAGGCGCGATACTAAGGATACTTATTCCTAACGATAGCCATTAAAAGTAATACATCTTTACGTAAAGGACTAAGCATATTAAATCAGTATAATGTTGCACAGGTGCGCTCATGTCAACCCATCACGATTCGTATTCGGCGTCGTGTTCGCGTGATTAGAAAGTAATAGAATTTTGAATATAAACAAGCAGGGATTCTTTTTTAGCTTTCTTTCGTCCCTTATCGTTCGAAATATTTAATTGGATTTCCTGTGTGACTAATCATACGTGAAAATTTTTTAAGATTACGTCAGGACCATCTTTGATATTGATATTGACAAGCTTGATTGGATAAAGGTTAAAGAAGTTTCATGGGTGATTATTGAATTTTTTTTGAATTTTAATTAATTGGGTAATGTCCTTTGTCACTATTAGGAATCAGAATGCTATTAATGAAGTTGTTATTGCTGTCGTTGCGTGTCGGATCCGTGACGTAAAAAGAGGTAAATATAAAAATAAAAATAGAAAGAATTAGGGCGAGAATGAATGACGTGTATGAATTCAATAGGAAATTAATAAACCGATGCGTTCGCGCGTCGATAGACTAATTATGAAGAAGGAGGCTAAAAGAAATGAAGATATAAAAAAAATGCTGAAGAAGCGTGTTTTAGCCAGACGGTTAAGATAGGCACATAGAGTCAATTGCGAATCGATATGTAATAAAACAGAAATATATCGTAATAAAGATATTGATTATTACTTGTAATAATATTATTAGGGTCAACATAAATGGTGAATATGAAGAGGTGTCGTAAGACAAAAATTTTGTGAATTAGATTAAATTCGCCTAAAATTATACACGTATAAATTGCTGACCGCGAGCTGTGTCCATTTATTATTTTCGTGAATTCCATATTAAATTCTCGAAGCACATACATATGTATATTTATGGGTGGCAAAGGGGTTAATAATTGATATGGGGAGATAATAAATTCTTAGTTGAAAAAAAGTTTCAATAACGAATCGCGTGCCGGACTTTGGCGTCGGCGTCGGCGTCGTTACGAATCCTTTGACAAATTTACATTGAACTTTGACCCAGTCGAATAAAATAATGTATAAAAGGGTTAAGAATCCACGCAGCTCTCTGGGCTGGTCTTTTTCTGTCATGAAAATGATAATAAAAAAGAAGTATCGATGAACGGCACCGGGCGTCGCGACGCCGACGTACGTCATTTATACCGGTACTGTGTATACCGGCCAAAGTAAAAAAAAAATAGAAGAAAAGTGACGAGTATACATTAGGAAGCACATGGCTAGCCAAAGAGGGCGATGCGAAATTTTCAAAATAAAAATTAAAAATTCGAATTATAAGTACTGTAAAGCGGAATGCCGAATAAATAAATAAAGTAAATATATATATCATCGTGATCTATGACCTTTCTCCGAAGTCTCGAAAGACTCCATATATAATTTCAAGATGGCTGACTCGCTGTAGCTGATTGTAAAAATAGTGGCGGTTGAACGTTAATTATATTCGCCGGGAGCTATCATTATTATTGCCACTAATTATTCTCGATATCTTCGTCATTTATTACGATCATTTGTACGATCTATAGTGCGCGTCGGGACGTCGTACTGTATGAAAATAAAAAATAAGAAAGTGACGAAAATAAAGAAATAGAAGAACAATGTCATTATTTAACTGTCACTGGGACTAATTCCCGGAGAAGTGTTGATGTTAGAATTTGAATATTTTTTTGGGCGACTTTTTGGTTACGTACAATGCGTATGAAGAAAAAGAATTATTCGCAAAACATGGACGTTATTCATTGCGTTAGAACGAATATAAATACATTATATTTAGAAGATTACTATAAATATAAATAAATAAATATATATATATGTATACACGCTACACATGTATATATATGTATATATGGTATATATATATGTACCATACAAGACAAAAATATTACGTATATATATGTGTGTGTATATATATATACGCGTGTAACTAACGAACGGAAGTAATGGCGGCTATGTAGGTCATTATTATAGAGAATTTAGTAATTTAATGTGAATTTTCAGTATTATGTGGAATACACACAGTGGCACAGTAAAATGACGCGAATACGCGACGGCGATAATAATTATTTTTCATAATTTTTTTTATTTATTAATTTCAAAAATTATGTAAGAGAGTTAAACTCTCGTCATTATTGTCACATTTAACGGAAGACAAGAATTGAGTGTGAAGACTTTTATTTTCTTTTATCTTTACTGTTACGTCACAATTGATGACAATGATGATCAAGTCGGAATTGCACATCCACGCGGATACACAACGTTAATTGACACTTGTCATGTGTGATAGGCACACAGTGCGAGGTGCGCACAGAAAAAAAATATATATACATATATAATATAGAGTTCGAGGGGAATTAAAAAAAAATCGGTTATCTCCGAGTTTTTCGAAATAACGTTGCATTGCATTTATGATTCCACGTCGGTTTATTAAATAAAATTATCCTTAGGAGTTAGAAGGTATTGTATATCTACGTACATACATTATTACTATTATATTATATTAGATACTATTATATATTATTATACATGCATATTCCTCCTTTTTATTGTTCACAATTTTTGCGTTATTTTGTAAAGAAGAATAAAAAGTCTTGACAAACGCAAACGGGACAATTTGGTTGATGCTCAATTCCATGTGGTGTATAAAATTTCAATTTTTTTTTTTTGTAATTTAATTAACGTGTGATATGAATTAAGAAAACTTATGATGTCAGCTTAGGCAGATATTTTATTTGTAGACAATATTTTTTTTTCTATAGATACTACTGTTACCAATTTTATTATTTTAATTATCCTGTATAGATTCCGAACTGCTTGCGTTTTTTTTTATAGGGGGCAAGTAGAACCGAAAACGATTGAATTTATTTTATTGAAAAAAAAATATCGATTCTCACCGATCCATCCATCGAGTTCATTATTTATTTAAGAATAATCGATATCGTCATTCATTGGCTAGAGGGATCGATAAGTGGTCGTATCATGTGTAGAGATAAGCAAAATCGAGTTTGTTCAATTACAGAATATTGTAGGTCACATATGGTATCGGTGTGTATCGGACGATCGGTTGGATCGAACGGATTGCCGAACTGTAGCCCAGAGGAAGAATATATGGCGAATACACAGCCCCCTGTTGTTGGAACTGAATTTGGTTATATCCTGCAGGATATATTGCCGATTCTACAGATTTCACCGGAACCGATTTCTGTTCGATTGGATTTTGCTGATTCGAGACTTTCAAGACTGTTCCTGCAGGAGTGATCGCATTGTTGCCATCTGAAAAAAATGAAAGATCGATAAAAATCGGTAACTTAGACACTCATAGAAAACACAGTACAAGTATAATTGGGTAATAAATTTTGTAGATAAAAAAAATTGAACCAGTTAATAAATCAGGTATCAATTATTAATAAGGGTCTAGATACGGTTTAATTATGGAATGGACCTTGATCGATCATTGCCCGCGGAAGTGCTATTCTGACCTTGAAGTGTCCCAGATCTCAGGTAGAGAAAGGTATCAAAAAGGGAAGGCTACTACGTTCGTTAAACCAGATCCAGAAAAGAGTCAGGACGCCAGTAAATCTTGCAATGAACACAAGAAATTTTATGACTTCCGGTATCCTTGAAGGACTCGGAATAAAAACTGTAAGAGAATGACCCAAGCCCTTATTGGACCCTGAGATAATTATTAGTTGATCATGATATTTTTTTTTTGAGATAATAACTTTCACGGAATCTCACGAATATAGCCGAAGGCGTTTTTTCCGTAAAATTCTACATGTACCTGCAACAGCGCCGCGCATTAAGATCATTTCTGGATCATTAATTCGCACGATCCAGACGTTAAAAATAATGAAAGTAACCTTGACTCAAAGATGCCTGAGGGATCTCGCTGGCCTTTCCCAACCCTGCGACCTCGATTGCACCCAAGGGTTGCACATTCAGATTCACTGGGATCAGCAGAGGCGTAGGTACAGATTGTATGATCGATAGTTTTTTAGTCGATTCTGCTGATCTATTAATTGAATCCTCGTTTACAGCTTCGCTGTTAGATGCAGATTCGATCTCGACCGTGTCAGGCGCCTGGAACAAAAAACCGTTGCTCAAGGTTCTCCGTTCTTTTGATTATACTATATACTTACCATGGATTAAAAAAAAATCATAATAACTTCATAAAAACACCTTACCTGTTCTGCTGAACGAGACTCCGCAGGGACATCTGATTTTTCTGCGACGGCTTCTTGAAGATTTCCCTGCGTTACTTCCGGTGCATTTTCCACTGGTCTCTCATTCTCTACGGATTTTACGATGGGTTGGTTCTCCACGTTCTCCGCGTTCTCCACTACGATTTCAGCGTTGTCAGAATTGGCAAGGTTGGCTCGAGCCTTCCGCAAAGCCTCCAGATGAGCTACCCTTGCTGCGGCGACTTCCGGTGTTTCTTGTACTGGCTGCGGTGCCTGCGGTAAGTTGGTGGCTTCCACGCGAAAACCGCTATCATCATCTACAGTATAATCTGCTTTTTGGATGACACCAGTGCCATCTATGTAGCTGTATGATCCACTGATGGTTCCATCCAGATCACGAACTTCCGATCTGGCGGAATCTGGTGCGCTATATCCAAAGCTGTACTGTCCCAGTGTATCCTGGTAGCCTAAGATGAATCCTGGCGGTTTAGCCATACCGCCGGAAACCACAGCTGCCACCAGAAATACCACCTAAAACATCATTTAAATATTTAATTAAAACAATTCTTTAATTATCTTTCACGGTAATCATATATCCTTACGCAAGCTCTCATTGTCTTTTGATAGTTTTGACAGTGACTAGCCGACTACCGCAGCAACGACTCTGATATCTTCGGATAGCAGTGACACTTTATATAGGATAGAACCACACCCTGTTACACCGGCAGAGTCGATGTGCTGTTTTATTGTGAATTTGTAAAGCAGATGAGACGAGGCCGCAAGATATTTACAGAACTGGTTATGCCGGCAAGGCCGAGGCCATAAACCGGACCGCCAGTTCAAAATACTTAGTGCTCCGTATTTTTGCGGTATATCTTTTTTTATTTATTTTTTATTTTTATGAAACACCATCCACCTCATGGATATTCGATCCAGATTGTAGCAGACTGCCCTAATATGTCGGCTGTCAAGGACACCTGTCGAACTGCTTTGCACCCACTACTTATTATCGAAAGGGCACTTATTAATTATGGGTAATAAGAAAATTAATTTAAAAAACACATGAAATCCGAAGGAGAATTATTTTTATTTCCACAATAGAACGCACGTGTATGTTTATTTGTGTTTACATCGAATTCCAAGCTATTGAAGCAGTTACAGGTAATCCAAACTTATGGTAGATTTTTCTTTGGTTACATTTTCATTCGATATCGATATATTTATTAATCTTATTTATGCTCGACGAATTATTGTTATTCCAAGTCTTATGGATATTATGGTAATTTCTCTGTGACGTATGCCCGGAAGCCCATGCAAGTCAAAACTGCGTGAGAATTTGCATAAAATGCCTGAGCCTTCGCTGTCGACGAATGACCTCAAGGTATAAATAGTCTAATTGCAAAGGCGTGGATGATGGCGAGAGTCGATTTGATCAATTTTTCTTTCTTTTTAATTTCGATAATTTTACGATTGACATTTCTCATGTTGCCTACCGTGAGTTTATTATGCTTCTTACGTGGAGGCACGTAATAGTCGCGCAATATTTCCACCATTGTTATGCATATATTACTGTATCTAAGGACATTTTGGATCATTCGACACAATGGGTCTTTGTATGCACATGCATAAATTACAGGCTGTTTCAAGTTTTACTATAATGTAAATCCCTGGCCGTAAATTAAGATTACGTAGAGGGTGTACAATAAGAGATTATCACGTGTGGCAATAATGTTTAAATATATTGAAGATTTTTGTGTGAAGCAATTTTTTTGTTTCTATAGAATTAACTCTGTTGGCGTTTGTGGAGCAAAGTTTGAATGTCGAAAGACTATTTTGTTCTTACATAATATCAGGATATATCTTCGGATTCTAAGGATAGGGATTTTTTTGGTTGTATAAGGGAATTGTAAAGTCATTGTACTACATAGGTATGTTTGAAAATAGTCTATTACTGCAGAAAAATGATGAATAAATTCACAAGATACATTCATGATTCGGAAAATGAATTTAGTCGTTCGGTCCCAGCCATTCACCAGACGGAGACCTGGGGGTAAGCACCGTAAGCAGATACGACGGGGGCACCATGAGCAGAGACGACGTGGGAAAGAGCAGGGGCGGAATAGGCAGATACGACAACGGGGGAGGCAGCGTAGTTCTTGGCAGCCTCATGAGCCAGGGTGACCTTTTCGTTGACGTGGGCAGCAGCGTGCTGGGCCTTGGCGACGGCGACGGCGGGAGTGTCGACGACGCGTCCGTCAACTCCGACTGGGGCACCATGAGCCAGAGCCACAACTCCATGAGCTACAGCCCCATGAGTTACAGCTAGACCACCATGAGCAGCATAAGCCAGAGGGGAGGCGACAGCGTGTGCAGCATAGGCAGAGATGACTCCTGGGGCAGCGACGACGGGAGCAGACACGGCATGAGCAACGGGGTGGGATACAGCGATGACGTCAGCGGACTTGACAGCCTCGTTAGCCAGGGTGATCTTCTCGTTGATGTGAGCAGCGGCGTGCTCGGCCTTGGCGACTGCGACCTCAGGGGTGTCTACGACGCGACCGTCGACTCCTACGGGTGCACCGGGTACCACACTAGCGTAAGCCACGGGTGCAGCGTAGGCCACTGGACCCACGGAGTGGAGTCCGACGATGCCTCCAGGGCGGGCGAATGCCACGGCGGCGAGGGCAGACAGAACAACCTGGGGAAAAGAATTGTAGGATAATTATTGGTCCGCTAAACTTGAACTGATAAAGTTAAAAAATTGTGAATCAATAAATATTAGGATCAATATATGATGATTGATATCATTTAAAAGAATAATTTTCTTTTTTCTATAATAGAATAAACACTTACGAAGACCTTCATGTTGATTTTTGAGTATAGCGCTGCTGGGATACCAGTACTCGCTAAGGCTGATGATTGCGTTATGTGGTCATGATCTGGTTTCGGACTTATATACCCGATCGATGGACACTCAGAATGGCGGACCACGCCTGCTTTGGACGCTCTATGACATTGGATATAGTTCAGGAATTCATCTTGTAGCTTCCCGTTAGAAAAAAAGGGTACAGCAAAAAATTATGTTACGCGTTAACGTGCCTGTCCTTGCCCGGAATTTCTAAGCCCTTGAATATCACAGTGATACTTTATTGAATTCACGGTAAACATAGCACTATCACTGTAGTCTTAGAATCGAAATATTTTCAGGGTATCGTTAAATTATGAATATTACATATTTATTATATGCGACATAAGGGCAATGCATGTATCGTACATAAGGAATGAAATATTTGAAATATTTTTTTCTATATTTCTTTGAAATTCATAAATCTTACGTAACAGGAGACTCGAGTTACACCACACGTTACTTGGAAATAATACATGTACAGAAATATTTTGCATTATTAATAGAAATTTTAGATATAGTACTAATTCGCTGTAACTTAATATTCGGTGGGCGAAATTCGTGGCCTTCGAATTCAGAACCATTCGTCTCTCGGGTAATGAAGTTGATCTAGATTTTTATTATTAAATCAGAACTTTGATCCATTTGACATCGATCATAATGATTTTTTCTCCTTCTCAATACTTTTTTTTTAGTTTTTATAGTAATCTTTTTTTGAAATTTTGACAAATTTATTATGACAATCAGGAATATTGTATTATGAAAACAGGAAGATCTTTACGTAACGATTTATAAATCAACTTTCCATAAAACTAATAAAATTGTTAAATCACTTTCAACCTGTATCGCAACACGCATTCTGTATGGAAATGGCGATCGTATCTTAAAATTACAGCATAATTCGTGGCTCGTGCCAGTAATCGCTCTCAACACATATAATTTCCATAATATTCAATACCATCGTCAATTATCAGCTATCCGATCCACTTCGTATAACGTTAGTACGGGCACTTCATGAATTCTCTTTTTATATGTCTCTTTTTACTTTTTTCGTTTTACGTATCCATCAGTGGCAACTACTGTTACTCACAGATAAAATTCACCTGACCTTGTCACCAGCTAAGAAATAGATAAAACAATAAAACTGTAGGTACTAGTTTAAAAATAGACATTTTCAACCCTATTTAAATAATTAAAAAAAAGGCTCTGTTATAACTTATCACTCGATAATTAAACAGAACAATATCAAGTTATATGTACAAACATAAAATTCACCTAATTCTAATAAAATTGACATCCTGATATAAATTCATAGCAACAGAAGCCCATTCATTCATTTTACAATATAAAATAAATACAACTTAATAAAATCAGTACAGTATGCCGCAAAATGTTATACAATTTCCATTTATGCCAAATTTTTCAAAAGAGCCACTTCTCAATTACAATAACCACTCCGCTGATCACTGGATTACCAATTTCCCCACCACAATAAATATGCATAATGTCAATGTCAGGAACCGTAGCAGGTATATAAACCGTCCAAACATTTATTTCGGCACAACACGTCTAACTAGCGAGTACTGGAATACCAGCAGCGCTATCAAAAAACTAATTGAAATCACCATGAAGTGCTTTGTAAGTGTGAAAATTAAAGTAACAAAAAAAAAATAAATAAAATTTCCTATTAACACAATTACAAAAATTTAGACTGCACATACAATAATAAAATCTTCTTCGGCAGATCGTACTCTCCGTCCTCGTCGCCGTCGCTCTCGGTCACCCCGGTGGCCTCCACGGAGTGGCCCTTGGCCATGCTGGACTTCCTCTAGCCTACAGTGCACCAGTAGCCTATGCCCATGTTGTACCTGGTGCACCCATCGGTGCCGACGGACGCGTCGTAGACACTCCTGAGGTCGCAGTCGCCAAGGCTGAACACGCCGCTGCCCATATCAACGAGAAGGTCACCCTGGCTCATGAAGCTGCCAAGAACCTCGCAGTCTCCCCCGTTGTTGCTGCTTACTCCGCCCCTGTTCTTTCCGCACCCGTTGTTTCTGCCTACGGTCCTGCTCTTGCCTACGGTAATGTTCTTGGACACGGAGCACCCATTAGCATCGATGGAAGTGTTGCCGACACTCCTGAGGTCGCTGTCGCCAAGGCTGCCCATTTTGCTGCCCATGCCGAAGCTAAGGCTCGTCTTGGATTGGTCAGTCCAGCCGTCTCCGTCTGGTAGATAAAGCCCATTGACCCATATAGTGAAATTTTTGCTTTTCTAATTTCAATTAATGGATATCTTTATTTGTGAATAAATTGTATATTGAACAATTATTGATATATTTATTACCCTTTTTTACCGCCTAAATTTCAATGACTCTTAATTTTTTATAGAACATTAATTGTTTCAGTATATGCACAGGGTGTCTAACCGAAAGTGCACATCTTGATTATTTCCGTTCCCAATGAAGATACGGGGAAAAGTTTCCCCTTGAAATCATACAACTTTTGTCTGAAACTTTTTCCCATATCTTCAATAGTAATGAAAATAATCGAGGTGTGCACTTTCGGTGACACCCTGTATATTTAATAAAAATTTGGGTCGTCCCTGGAATCTATTATGACATGTAATATATAATTGTCAATATAACAAATGTCATAGAATTTAGCAATCATTTCACGTAAACTTATCATTATATCTAAAGGAAACAGGTATAAGAAAGTTCAGTGACAAGTCCCGGACCCTATCCGGTATATCAAGAATGTTATCCAAGTTATTTAATCGCAATACCTCCCCCGTATCTTATGACAGGTGTACAGAAAGAAACAAAGTCCCACAAATTTTCTATAAAATCAATGGAAGCCTGGCACATATGACCTAATAGATGACACAAGAGTGATAAACAATTGTATACTTGGAATCATTTATTGAACCATAAACATTCATTATACAAGAATCAGATTAGCGACAGTTAGATTTACCTGAATTTAATAAACAAGTTTGTTAATAGCAAAGGCCGGTGCACCAGACAAAGTGGAAAGAACGGCTGGAGTCACGGTTAACAAATCAGCAGACTTTACAGCCTCGTTAGCAAGACTGACTCTCTCGTTAATATGAGCAGCTGCGTGTTCAGCTTTAGCAACAGCAACTTCAGGAGTGTCTACGACGCGTCCGTCGGGACCAACGGGAGCAGCAGGAACGACTCTTGCATAAGTCAAGGAGCCAGCAACAGAGAGAGGACCTACTGCAACAGTGGGTGTTGAATAGGTAGCTATGGCACCTGGTGCACCTACCACAGGAGTCACGGTTTGTGCAATCGGTGTTCCGTAGGTCAAGACGTCTGCAGATTTGACAACTTCATTCGCCAGGGCGACCCTCTCGTTTACATGAGCTGCAGCATGTTCAGCTTTAGCTACGCTGACTTCAGGCGTGTCCACAACGCGACCGTCTGCACCCAACGGTGCACCAGGTACGAGACGTGCATAGGTCAGAGGCGTGTTGTAGGCTAAGGTTGCACCCAGAATGCCAGGTCTCCCCTGGATGGCTGCTACCATTGCGAAGATGACGAGCAGGAATTTCATGATGAACTCTTCTGCGATTTGAAGATTGGGTCTGATCTCGATGGCGCCTGATTGTCGCTCACTTCACTCGTAGGATGTCTATGATGACTTCAGTTGAACTGATCTCCTTTTATAGGTCTCCTGCTAATATTGGATATGGATTGTATAATATCGTGGTTTTTGAAAAAAAAAATTATATTTACCGATACTCCAGAGACGTGATTTGTTGACACCAGAATCTGATCCATATATGTGATGCTGTAGTAGATGAATATTAGAATTGTATACATGTTCGTGATAGCTCATTCGCAAGGCAAGCTTGATGTAAAATGACCTGACCTCTGATTACGACTGTTGCAGGACGTTCAGGGTATTCCTATTACACTGACCTATAAAAAGTTTTCTTCTTTAAAACGTCACTCGATCCCGTTGCCATTTCTCCTGTATCATGACCTTGATCATATACTGCGATAGTCTACGGGATCACTTCTTATTGATTTATTATGACGGATTACAGAAAATTACGTGGATAGATTACGATTGAGTAATCCATTAACGAATGATGAAATTTAACTAGTTGCACTTTATTTAATTTTATTTGCATATGTCACAAAGTAAATGAGAGAAAGGATTTCAGTGCACAGATTATATATGTATTACAGCATATAAATTTTATGCTGATACTTATCTGCTGTTTTCATTATTATTATGCTGAGGTGATCGATATATATTAGTTATTGAGGGTTATTATTATGACTACCGCAAAATCAATACGTCTTTTTATAATCATTTTAATAATTCAATTATGTCACGCCAAATGCATTAGAAAAAAATTAATAGGTATAATGTGTACTATAACATTTTATATTATTGATGCTTCGGATGGGTAACGTATTTGAATGGTGCGTCATAATTAAATTCAATGGTTAAAAATTTACTCGACAGAAACTGACACAAACACAACTTTTTGGAACCCAATGCAAAAACTGAAGAATGTAGAATGGAAAACACCGTGGAAAGTAAATGTCAATGTCAAATATCAGGTTTATTGGGCGGAGTGTGGTCCGTCGGAATTGTAATGTAAATTCGGGTAAACTTGATTTGAAATATATGCTTGTTGATCTACGAGAACTTTTAATCGACGGGGTATATAAGACTCAGCATCAACTACTGCTGCACATCACAATTCCAATTGCCTTAGCGAGTACTGGTCTCCAGCAGCGCTGAGAAGCTAATCCAAACCCAAATCCATCATCATGAAGGTCTTCGTAAGTATTTTTATTTTAAATCTACTAAGTGATAAGGAAGCCATTTTTTGGGTACCATAGTGATAAATAAGTTTATCTATAGTAGGTCCACGAGTTCGGTGTGGTTTTTTGACAGATCGAAAACTATGAAATCCCTAGCCTGCAACACGTGCTTTCATGAGGCCTGCACCAGTAATTTTTTCTAAAAGCATATCATACTTTAATTTATACTTTTGCTCTTGTATAATAAGAAGAATAAGATATAATTACACACCAAACTACTGCATAATTGTTTGATATAATGAAATTGCGGTAAGTATTCATATTACGGAAATATTTTCTACCAATAATGCTGGCAGTAATAGAATGACTGCACAGAAAATCCAGTGCCGTCTCTGACGGTGGTAGCCATATGACACATGTATGTTCCATGTTCATGAATGCATATAATTTTGTCCACAGCATGAAGTAGTAACTTTAAAAAAATGGTTTCTAATAAAAATATGATTAGTATATCGTAGAATATGTAGGAGAAAGTTCCTAGGAAACAAAATTTTTTAAATCTTTAAGGAACTATTTTCTAATATACGTCATTGTTCTGAAATGAAGTGCCGTAGCACATTTTACTGCGCCCGTTACAGTAGTGCGTGTACGAATTTATGAAATCAAATATATGATCACTTTATTTACAGATGTGAATTAATAATAAAGCTTAAACATTTATACTATTTGCTGGTTTTAACTCTAAGTATACTTTTTGATCACCTCGCGTGTTGTTTAACCCATCCGAGACTGATTGCACACCGTGTATGCAATGGATTTCCGAGGCTATAACCTCAGCCTGCACACCGTGTGTGCAATAACAGTAATGAGCAACCATCCGTTATTCTAAGTAAAGTAGTCGTCGAGATAAGACTTTTTTGGAATTAATAGTATCTGTAAAGTATACAAAAACAAAATTTGGCATTGGTTTTGACATTTTGACTTTTTACTATTCCTTAAAAATTTTCTTTGCATTATATTCTGTTCTTCATTATTCAAAGCTAAATAACGATTTTATATTATCTAACTATTTTTGAAATAAATGTTTATACATTTTTTAATGATGCATTTTCATTTTACCTTACATTGCACATATGGTGTTCAATCCGCTGCTCGCAATAAAAATTTTCCGAGGAGCGAGCTGCACACCCGGTGTGCAATGATCTTATTTATGTGAATTCACTTACGAATTGGGTGATTTCCATAGTAAACATGTTTTTTTAATTAAAAATGAACAATACAAAGAAAAAAAAAATTTCGCTCCTGGAGACCGTGTTCGAAAAAAATCGTCGTCTCGAATGGGTTAAAATCATAGATCGACCCGTATTGGAGAGGTAAGGGACGAAGGCATGAACGCGTAGTAATACCATACAAAGTAACTAGGGACTACTTTCGCATGCTGCCAATCGCCTACACTGAACTCGTGGATATACTATATGTTCCATAAATGGACTGAATATTGAAATTATATTTTACCTCAGGTTCTTCTGTCTGCCTTCGCCGCCGTAGCATTCGCCCGCCCTGGAGGATTCCACAACGTGGGTCCGGTGGCTTACGGTGCACACGTGACTTACGCTAATCTGGTTCCCGGTGCACCCGTAGGAGTCGACAATCGCGTCGTAGACACCCCTGAGGTCGCACTCGCCAAGCTCCAGAACGCAGGTGCCCACGTCAACGAGAAGATCACCCTGGCTAACGAGGCTACCAAGCACTACCCTGCCTCCCCCGGTGTATCTGTCTATTCCGCCCCTGCTCATTCCCACATCGTCTTTCCTTATGGTGCCCCACTCGGATATGACGGTCGCGTCGTAGACACCCCTGAGGTCGCCATCGCCAAGCTCCAGAACGCAGCTGCCCACGTCAACGAGAAGATCACCCTGGCTAACGAGGCTACCAAGCACTACGCTGCCTCCTCCGGTGTATCTGCTTATTCCGCCCCTGCTCTTTCCCACATCGTCTCTACTTATGATACCCCAGTCGGATTTTACGGACGCGCCGCCGACACCCCTGACGTTGCCATCGCCAAGCTCCACCACACAGCTGCACACTACAACGAAAAGATCACCCAAGCTCATGACGCTGCCAAGCACTACGGTACCTCCCCCGTTGTCGCATCTGCCTATTCCACTTCAGTTATCTCTGGCCATTCTGCCCACCCCTACATTCACTAAATCCATATCCATAACTACTATAGAAACACATCATAAACCGCTTACGTCTGACTACCAACGGAATGCAATAAATATATATTCATGCAAATGATAATATAATCTTTTGCAATTTTTATTATCCAAAATTAAGACCATCCTTACATTCCCTTGACCTTGGTCCTATAATTCTAAACATAGAAATAAATTTAAAAGATAAATAATAACGATTTCTTGAAAATTGTATCGAATATTACACATAGTCCTTCGTGATAATATCACAGAACTTGCGGTCTATGATCCATATAGATCCTGGATCGACCAATATCATTGACGGAACTCAGAGATTCTAAGGATCTATCAGATTTCTGGCCGACCCTGAGACCTGTTTCACATATCAAATACTATCAATGACCTTTATGACACTAATTAATAATCATATATATTATTTATAACATTTAATTCCAAAATACCAACTGATAACGTTAAACTGCTCAAATATAAACCAATTTTCAAAATTCATACGAACATTTACAGACGAAAAAATCCTAACATCTGCGTCAACCTCCCAATCTGATATTTTTGAGTAGCAATTTTTTATAGCGCAAATGTGATTTACATATTTGCATCTTTTGCAAAAATAGAATATAGCCATAACAAATATTGTTATTTCTACCATCTTTACAGGAAAGCGTTTGTATTAGGAATTCAATAACATTCCAATACCTATCCAAAACCCAAAATCAAATTACGTACTACATCCTGATATAACTTTAAAGCGAGTCTGTACTGTGCCAGTGATTGATTATGGTCGATTGATCCTGATAAACAATACCAAGTTCCACTTATACGTATAGGTATGATGAAAAGAAAACAGCTGAGAAAAAACTTAGTATCAAATTAGACAGCATGCTCCAGGTAATTGAAACCTGTCACAGTTTCCAGCTGAATGATCCAGTTTCAATAAACTATACCTATGAATCCACAATAATAGAGTATTGATCTCCCAATAGGGCATTCATTCAAGAGAACTGTCAGATCGTTAATCAGCTGTGCACAACTACAATTTTTTTACATAATACCATTTCAAACGAACCTCCAATGCTGCTACTGCTAAATACGAAAGTATATTTCATTGGCAATGCTTCCTACTCATTGTTACACGGTAAAATGCTTGACCTTGACATCAGAAAAAAATGAAGCAAAAATAAATCATTGAATGATCCGAAAATTGTATCAATCTAAATAACATCAAACAACATGATAAATAAATATTACAAATATTTATGCTTCTCAATAATGAGAATCATTGAAAGCGTAAGTTGAATTTGACAAAAAGAATTATGAGCCGTGACGATTGTCAATTGGATGTTAGATGAGAAATTGGACTGCGTGACCGATTGCGATTTCAGCGTTGGAGCTACCTGCTGAGACATCGGTAACAGTTGGCAATGGTGCAAAGCGAATAAAATGATAGGAGAAAAGAATGAAAAAGAGAACAAAAATACTGCGAAAACGGAGGCAAGAGCAGGAATCTAGATTCGACGGCTGACTATGATGGCGAACTGGGGTACGATAGGGTGAACCAGCAGGGCTTGGTCCAGGATAACAAAATTCGTTATCGCGATTATTGAACTTGATCCATCATGGATAACGTGACTCCGTATACAGCGTCCTTGATCCCCTTCTTCGAGAGCAAACGAGATCATGTCCCGGCGGGCAGACATTCCGAATTGGTAAACGTCAGCTTATGAGACACACACGAGCTTCCTAAGATGTAAATGTCAATGTCGGCAAATAGGGAGTGCGTTAGGGGGGCACTGCTGATGTTAAAATTAAACGGGAGGGGCCTTACGGCCCATTGGTATAAAAGTCGTAACTCAAGTTCATTCGACATCAAATCATTAATAACAGCGAGTACTGGATCATCCAGCAGCGCTTAAACCCAATACAGTCATCATGAACGCATTCGTAAGTACCAACCCCTAGTCAATGACTGATAACAAAATAAGATCATAAAAAGTTCAAGGATAATACTACCATCGATTTTCACAGATCGCCTTCTCCGCCCTCTTCGCCGTGGCCAGTGCCGGCTACCTGAGCGCACCATTGTCCTACGCAGGTCACTACGCACCTGCAGCACCCCTAGGTCACGACGGTACTGTAGTAGACACTCCTGAGGTTGCTCAAGCCAAAGCTGCCCACTTTGCCGAATACGCCAGGGCTGCTGCCGCTGCTGCTGCTTCCGGACCTGCCGATCATCATGGTGCCTACCCCGTCTACGGAAACCATGGTTACGCTGCTCCTCTTGGACACGACGGACGCGTCGTAGAGACCCCTGAGGTCGCTCACGCCAGGGCTGTTCATCTTGCTGAACACGCCAAGGCTGCATCTGCTGCTTCCTATGGACCATACAGTGGCGCTTACGCATACGCCCCAGCTAATGTTTATGGCGCACATGGTGGTGCTGCCCCTCTTGGACACGACGGCCGCGTCGTCGAGACCCCCGAGGTCGCCCACGCCAAGGCCGCTCACCTTGCCGCTCACGCTGCTGCCGCCTCTCAAGCCGTTCACGCCTGGTGATTCGCTGGTTCTCTCTATTCTGGTTCCTCGATCAACAGACTGATAACGATAGTGTCCACTGTATATACGTGTCTTGCAAATATACACTATTCATATTCTATATGCTTTTTATGTATGTCTCCTTTATTGCGATGCTGTTTTAGTTATACTATACCTATGGATTCACCTTCCACTCTATGCTTATATCTTTACCGGGAGTTCATGCCCTTTCCAGAAACGAAAGTATAGTGGGCTGAAATTGCTGATCCGTGAACGATTCCGACCGATTGGTATTTTCATGATATTACATTATATAGTACCTGAGTCTATTTTAATGTACAACTTCATTTAGATACATGTGAATACTTGCCCTTTCTTTGATGATCATTAGGATTGGTCATAGAATAATTAGACTCGATTGAAATTAGGAAAATCATTATTATTATTGAGGGATAATTATCATAGTAAAAGCGCAATTTGAGAAATTTATCGATAAGATCAGACTATATTTTTCTCTGCTCTAATTATTAAAAACAATTCGTACAATAATTCTTCGAAATTAAGATCGAGTTTCACTCATGTGACGTAAACTAACGTTTCTAATGCTAAGAACTTGATTGGGACATCCATAGGAAATTAAATATATCTACGGGTTATATACGTATATATTGTAGGTAAATGTATGCTTGGATAACAAGTATATGTGCCTGCACTATGTTTATGTATTGTATTTACATGACCTGTCAAGTTTATGTATGAAATTAATGTATGCCAGACCTCGAGATCAGGGACGATGTCAGATCTAATTGGAATTTCTTTTTTTACAACCTCACATCCTCTTATTAAGGTTACGTCCTGGTAATTGGATCCCAATCCAAATCAATTCCATTGTCTGATAATAGTGTTATCAATGGTATGCACTATCAACAATGAAAATGTGGCTGAAAATCTTGGCCACTATACAAAAATTTAGTAATCTCTTATATATCCTTCTAACTGAAGCATCGTTCGCAGAGTCCCAAAGAATTGAAGAATCGTGCATGACGAGCTTCCATTTGTGTTAATTGTACCGTGTCGATTCATCACTTTTTACGGTAAGATAATCGGCCAGTCAGAATTTACCATGAAAAGTGTAAGACTTGGTATTCCTCATTGTCTATATCACAAATTCAATTAAGGAATCTAATTGACGAAAGAAGAATTCTTCGCACTAGTAACGTGAATACAAATTTTTAATCTGCACTTTAGCCACTGTGGCGCTGCAAGCGGTAGCATAGATGGCGCTGACTCTCCCGTACGAACTCAACGGATTCCAACCAGTAGATACTATTTATTTGCGATGCTAATTCTTCGTGCGTGGCATAAAATTCTGAAATTCTACCAGAGGCCTCGGTTCTTGTCGCCATAATCGTTTCGGCAACTAGGTGTGCAAATAGAAATGCGCCAGCCCAATGGATTACGTACCTCACGTATTTTTCTGCTTGACTCAACGAAACTCTCGCGTAATGGAGTTTTGTTGCGTTTAAAACAAAATAGTTTATCACACGCAGCGACATAAATCTACTGTTATAACAGAGTGCCAGTGTACTTAACCTATGCTATGTAACTTAGTTCTCCTACAACAAAGTAACCGGACTTCTTGTTCCGTTTTGTACTAGGGTAACGGTAAGTACCACACGATGCTTCTTTATCCTCTTTTTTAGTTAAATTTTTGTTCCCTTATCGTTCCCACTTCCGCTTCATATATTTCTCCATAATTACACTTTTTATAAGAAAATAATCTGACACACATCAAAATACTTGTTTCTTTATCCAACTTCGAGACCTTCGTATCCAGCGGATGAACGAGTGCATGGTATTATTTACATAAGTTACATTTTTGGTGAATTTTTAATAACATTGCTCTTGTAATAAAACAAATCAAGTTCCCCCGCTATCAGAATATTTTTATTGAATTTTTTAATTATCGTTTCGGTGAAAAGAAAATTTTGCGCATAACACTCGTTTTGTTCAATCAAATGCTCTTATATTACTGTGCTCCCGTGTTCTTATAAGATTTTTTAGTGAATTAAGAAATTTCATAAATTTACGCAAAAACTTTTCACGATTTTTATTACCCTCATAATTATACCCCTCTGAGTTTAGTTCTCGGGGGTTTTCATAAATAATTAATTTCCGGTATGCGCGACGGCGACTGCCCAGTAAACACGTTATGGTAAAGCAAACTCAATTGGTATTATACAAAATTTGCATTTTTACAAACATAATAAAAGCTTTCGCGTCTACATCTCCTTAGAGATAGGAATTACGGAAAAAGAAGCAACTGTGTTTATCTCGTGTTATCTTGTGAGAAATCATTCAAATATTCATTTATTATACAATTAGTTTCATAGAGGAGTGAATGGCAATAACGTAACCGTAAAGGTTTTGTCTGTTTTATCTTTTGTCGGCTCTCTCGATGAGAAAATCTGCAAAAACCCATAGACTTTCTAACGTTGCCTACACGAGACTCTCAAGATTTTCGAACGTTTCGCGCGTCCGGTGGCAGGTGCCAATAAGCGTCATATAAATGTTTGCAAATAAGTCATAAAAAAAAGGACAAAATCGTACAGAATAAAGAAAAACTTTTATTTTCTCTACAAATTATGCAACAGTGACGAAAAATAGATAATTCAAAATCGTCCGAAAATAAAAAAAATATTATTGATTAACAATCATCGATTTTCATCCTCTAACCATCAAACTCAATAAATAAATCTGTTAAAATTATCGATCCAAAAAATCCTCTCGTCACAATCGTGTCCATAATCAATATAAAAAATCATAAACGTATCGAGACACAGAATTCCAATGTAATTTAGCAAGAAAATAATCGGCTTTCCCTAGTGAACTATTAAGAAATATATATGATTGAAATAAAGATCCAGGAGAAACGGAGAAACGAAGTGTCGATGTCCAAGTCCAAATGACGAAAAATCGTGAGTGAAATATCAAAGGTATGCCGTGACTCATTGATTAAGAAATACAAATCAATCGGATGATTTAAAATTACTAGACAAGCCTTACTCTACTCACGCTTCAATCATTTGATTAAGATTCAAAGAATTTTCAATGAGAAATCAATCGTTATCGATTCATAATTACAAATCATTTTGACAACACCTATTACAAGCTATTAAGCAAACGATCATCGACCGAAAAATAATCGACAGTGAACTTCGCAATTTTCACAGAAAATACCCCGGGGGACACTTTTTCTCCCTCAACTTACATTACACAGACAATTGGCAACCAACCTTAATTATCGGCTCTCGAAGAATTCCTCCTAGCAATAAAAAAAAAAACGTTACCTAATTACATTGTAGATTAGCCTTAATTGTATTACCGCATCGAATTATCTATACGCGTCGAGAATTTAGCTTCGCTGCTACAATATACATATATATATATACACCGTGCATGGACTATATAGGTAGAGTAGAAACAAAGAGAATTCTCATGAGAACGTATAACCAACATCTCTATATCTATATATACCTATAAGATGCATTCGAGTAAGTATCATGAAACTGGGTGGTCGGTAGTTCGTACCTCGGCCAAGTCCTTGCACTTTAAGTGTTAAACCAGGCGTATGCACTATAGGAATGCATTCCCTTGCTGCAGTCCGGCTGTCCTTCGACCAATGGTACCCAAGAATAATTCCAGGACCGATAGACACATAGAATCAGAGACTTAACGAATCTCAATTATCATTAGCCGCAAAGGCTTTTGTAGGTTATAAAAGCTGTATGACTATTTACTCGCTATATTCACTGAACTGCTAATGAATTCATCAATCTCGTGCCTAATGACTAATTTACATGATCATACGGGACATTAATTGATGTCGTCAAACCCAGATGCAATCACTAGGTCACCCATAGATTCTGTGCAACACGTGTAGCTCACGTGATAAACTAGAGGGGGGATCAGGTCACGTGTTAAAATTATGGAATAAAAATTCAATCTGGTCCCATTCACGAACATATATCCGGTACAGATAAGATCATTGAATGGTAGACAATATTAAATATTCTTAAACGTGGGCTTTTGTTTGTCACTTATATCCGCATTGATTTATTAATTATCCATAAATCGTCGATATTTCCTACTTCCTGGATCGTATTCGGATTTTCGTTGAATTTCATTAATTAGATTTAGTTTTATCGTCTGTCTATTTGATTAAGCAATCCTTTGATATCTTGGATTTTATAGGGGTCTGGTATGGGTCTGCCATGTAAGTCCTATTCGTGTTCACCCTGGGGGCATTGGCGAGGCAAGTCCGAGGGTCAGCAGGGTCCCGGCGGCTCGACAATGGCTGCTATCAAATGTCAAGGTCACGAGGCCATTGAAACGAATAGTCGCTAGGGCGCGGTCCGTTAGCGTCCTCTCCATAAGGAACATATCTTACCTTACCAGGGTGGTTCGAAAGAAGGGGAATTATTCTTAGGGGCTAGAAGGTGGGACCAATCGAGTAGAGGGGCCCGTGAGACTGAGGGGCACGGAGTAGAAACGGCGGACCGCTATAAGAGGTACTGTCACCGTACCCCAGGAACATAAACGAACCCTGGTGCAAAGAGAACGGAGCACATAGCGAGTACTGGTTCTCTCAGCAGCGCTAACCTAACGACACACAACATGAATCGTCTGGTGAGTCTTGTACAGAGTTGAGATATCATTGTTAAATCTAATCTGTGCTATTCTTATCAGTATAATCCAAACGTATAAATAAACATTGAATAGAGGATATATTGATATAAATAAAATGAGGGATGAGGGGGGGGCGGTCTGATCGAGGCATATTGATTTTTTACTATCACTGCTATTGGGAAAAAATGAAAAAGTTTAAGAAAAAGAATGTAAATGATAAATTGTGGCTGATAAAAACAAATATAGAGGTAATTGACGAATGAAATTTAATGCTGGTAGTACTAAATTATTGGGTCTAGGATTATTTTGTAGTGAGGCCATAATTCTACTACCCACGTAATCATATTGAAATGTCGTATTATCTTGTCAGACAAAGGATTGGCTTTAAGTTTGTAGAAGAAATTGAAATCTCGAGTTCTATCGAAGTTGTTATACATTTAATAGTCATCGGGCGGTGGTTTGGTGTTATCAGAGATCGAACAAGTGGGCAGTAGGTGACGTCTAGGCGACCATTTACGGTCAGACTTTAAGGTGACTCAATAAGAAACGTTGGTCCTGGTCGCCTTGAGGTGTCACACAACTTTGAGAGTGTCCACGACACTGTGGAAAAATAGGAATTCAGATCGATTATGTAATTTATGATATATCACGCAGTCAAAATGTGGAAGGTCACATATTCAAAAAGTACTAATAAACCAAAGTGCCACTAATACAATTCCAATTAACGTATGTCCAATTTGCTCGGTTCGCAATGGACCAGATATGTTTATTTCAAAACATTTTTTTTATTATAATTCATAGATCATCGTCCTGGCCCTCGTGGCAGCGTCTAAGGCCGGATATTTGGGTTCCCCCTCGGCTCATCCCTCTGCCGGATATGCCGAACCTTCGGGTCCAATTCATCAGCAGCAAAGATTTGGGCCTCCGGCGCCAGTCGGTCAAGACGGAAATGTAATCGACACACCGGAAGTTGCTCAGGCGAAGGCCGCCCACTTTGCGGAATTCGCGAGGGCCGCCGCACGCGCTGCCGAGGAGAAGGCGCAGCAGAACGCTTACGCGCCCCAGGGCCATGGACCCAGCTCTGGCTACTCTGCACCTTCCAGCTACTCCGCTCCCTCTAGCTACTCTGCTCCCTCTAGCTACTCTGCTCCTTCTTACGCGTCCCCTAGCCCTGCTCCCTATGCTCGTCAAGGGTATGCTGCTCCTGCTCCAGCACACGCCCCAATCTATGCACCCTCTAATTCCGCCCCTGCTCACGTCTCTGCACCAGTCTACTCCGCACCTCAGCAGCAGTACCAACCTCAGGGTAGTTACTCTTCTCCAAAGAGCTACAATGCTCCTGGCTCCAAGGCACCCTTCATACCTGCACCCCTTGCTGAAGACGGTACTGTAATTGATACTCCTGAAGTTGCTGCTCTCAAGGCTTCTCGTCTTGCTGAACTTGCTGAGGCTGAGGCTCGCGCTTATAAATACGGAGGATCCGAAGAATACTCTGGTCAGGGTCAAGGTAAGTAGTATCTAAACTCTATTTGCATCTTCAGGATATGAGGTACTAGGATGATACCTGGAAGATTATGACAAATGTTAGCTAGGTCAGGATCAAACCAGGTACATATGTACATAATGAGTTCTGGTTCTCAGACTTGTTCTTAAGAACTACCGATTAACTTTATTACTCAAGGAAAGAAACCGGTTAAGTCTTTCAGAGTCAAGTAAGAGAATCCGAACATGATTTATCTGGTGAGACCTTCGATGAGACTTTATACTAATCTTGATTACCTATATTAGAGTCCAAATTAATTACCAAACGTTATCTATCCACATATCCATACCGATCTATTTTTACTGATTTTTCCTGCTTCTAGAATTGTTCATTTATTCATTTCTTTTTTTCAGCTTACGACGCACCCCAGGCTCATGGTCCTGCTCAGTACGTGAATTCTGCACCAGCCCAGTACGGCCCATCGGCGCCAGCTGCTCATAGCTACTCTGGCCCCAATGTTGGTGCCTATGGTGGCGCACCTCAGAATTACGGCAACCCTGCTCAACTCGCTGAGAAGTCGTATCAACCTTCTTCAGTTTACCAGCCTCATAATTATCAAGCTCAGCCTCATTGGTAGGAACCTACTGAGCTGACCTCCTGACCTATGATTTGGAACCTTTGTAAATAAAATAGGACAATAAATTGTTTTCTACGAATATCATCAATCTTACATCGTAATCGATTTTACTAATACTACAAGCCAATCGCGGTTCATTCACTTACAACAATTAGTCGAACAAAGTTCTTCGAACAATGAACTTTAATGAAATTTCAAATGATTTTAAAATGATGATTGACCCCAACTAGTCAGCCACACCATTAGTAATTATTTGTTCGCAATAATAATTACTACACAATAAGAAAAATTTATCAAGTACCAATCAAATTAATTAATTCTTTATAATTAAACTAAATCGGTCTAATCTTAAGTTTTAAATACAACAAAGAAATATATTCAGAACAACATATCAATACAGTCTCTACTAGCTAAATATCAATATATTCTTAGCTAGTGACCAAAAGAATGAGAAACAATCGATACCAATCAAACCAAGTGATCTATCTATCAAGATCTATGGACCATGCTACCGATCAAAACTCTTAGTTACACAACCATTGACAGAATATAAGATTTTCTATTAATTTTTTTTCTCCTCCCACATCATTCTCCTTCTTCGTATGTAATCCACGCTCACTCAGTTACTACAAAAGACCGATTAACCATTTGCTACCAAGAAAAGGTTAGTTTACACAAGATTTATGTAACCGCGTGGTCGGCGCCTATATAAATAGATCTCCGTCAGTCTGTCAATCTTTGTCGCCAGTAGATCATAGAAACCAGCATTGTTCACTATATTTTTCCTAGTGACTAAACCGCGCATGCGCGCGTCTAGGTACAAAACAAATCCAATAGTCTCACTGTATTATAGTAACAGTACTAAACCACAAGTTAGCCTATATCCGATTTTACCGGTGATTGCGGCAAGTTGTAACTCAAGAGATCACAATGGTCACCAGACGTTTTCACCACGTACAGCACGGTACGGCGTAGTTTATCAAGATTTGCCATTACATTATAAAAGGATAGATCGATGACCGGAAGTTCCTATAACAATGATCCAAGAATTATTTCCCGAATGACGAAAGTTCCTACTATTGGTCAAGATTAATAAAACAAAAATAAATGTGGATCAATTTTTCTCATTTAATTATACTAGATATATATTTACTTTTACTTGCACGAGTCCAATCCTTTGGGATAAACATAATCAAACTGAGGGATCAACCTTACGTCATAGGTCAAATAAGCCAACGTGAGAAGAAATCCGGAGAACGGAACAGCACCAATCCGAGTCATTGGGTGCAGATGAAATTGCTCTGTTGGAAAGGTCAGAAACTGAAAGAAATGCATGTGCATCTGTGCACTTATTTTTTATCTGTGTACGGTAATGTCTAACTAAGTGAGATTTCAATATCGATCCTAACCTATCATATTGATCATCGATCCTAACGGATTCGCAGAAGCTACCCTACGGGCGTCGGGACGCTTTACGTCTTTTTACTTTTGTTTTTACTGATTTCACTTTTTTATCTCTGTGGACGCGCATCTTAACTTTTAAATAATCGCGGCTGTCTTATGGATTACGTATTGGGTTACGGTGCCGCACTCGTTGCGCAATTTTACTGTCAACGGGATCGCTCAATTGGCTTTAAATCAGATACGTGTTAACTCAGCTGGCAAGACAGTGCAGTGACAGTGACATTAATATAGATCGTTTTATCTTGACAACTTCAGGACGATACTTAAGCGATCAACCTTTTTTTTTTTAATTTTTTGCAATAATGTCGCCATATTTTTTTTGTCATAGTTTTTCGGATGAGTATTATTCAATCGGAATTATAGAAACTCAAAGAACGATTGATTATTATTAAATATTGATTTTGTCATATTTTTGAAAATTTTAGATCTACTCGTTGAATTTAAATAATTGGTGAAAAATGCAACCGTACGTGAAAACAAGATCGTTCGATTACATCGAAAAATTATTCGTTAAAAAATTCACGTCGGACATTACGTCATGGATCGCTTAGCACGCGTGCCAGTGTGTCGTAATTCGTACAAGTTGCTAAGAAAGCCGAGAAATTGCGTCAAAATGCATTCACGCACCATGACCCACCCGCAGTCACGATCGACTACTGGTCTAATTCCTTGATCTTCTGTCTACTTTTTTTAGCATTTATTTTCACTCTTGTGTTATTTTCTTGTTCCTCTTCTTTTATTTCGTGTCCTACCTTCTCTTTTTCTTGAACACTTAATAACGTAGCGCCCCGATGACTCGGTGCGTATGTGTACATATATATTGTCGTCATTAAAAATTTCCTTTCATTTCGTAAAAGCTCGCATTAGCATTTATATCCCTCGAATTAACATTGGTATCTAATGATCTTTATGAAATTCTAACATGACTTCATAACAAAAAAAATGTGGCAAATAATGGCGGTAATTAATTAAATATGCATTTCTCAAGAGGCACCCCAAACAGAGTTCTCATGAATATCTCATTATTAAATTTCTTAATTTTATTTTTTTAATTGTCTAATTTCTCGCGGGTAATGTTGATCGTCGGTCATTAGAAACGCAAATGACACTCGGACTGTTGCCGTCCATCTAATAAATGTCTTATATCGTTACAACGGTGACACCTCGCGAAAGCCAGAATCGCAGTAGAAAGAAAACCACCTTGAACGGCCATCATGATATATGCTTCTAGTCGTCCGTGAATCATACGTGTTTTGAGACCACATAAAAAAATTAATTTTACACTATCTAACGGTGCTCGTTGCACCGTTCCTTTGCGGTCGATCTGTAAACAAATATACATATATATACCTCAGAAAAAAATGCAAGAAGTATCAAATCGTATGTATAGTGCTCGAAATGAATAATAAGTTTTTCCATATTTTAGAATTTAAATAAGTAAAAAAAATTCCAGCGGTTAAAAAAATTAACGATTTGACATAAGCTCAAACTTAAACACAGCACGTGGTGAGGAAACATTCTCACGTCGAATTTACAGAGTTATCCCATGGATTATACGATTCGCCAAGAATACCCTGACCTTTCAATGTTTCTCACGGTCTCTCCCTTTGGGAAAAAAAATTTGATATCTTATGGAACCCTTGGCGAGGGATCGCGAATTGGAAAGGTGGCAGAATGCTCTAGGATCTGGGCGAATATGTAATACGAGGCGATCGACGACGCCCCAACGTCCAACGTACAGAATCTTCGGCGCTCGGAGGCGTCGTCAGTTTTACAAATTTCTCAAATGGTCGATAGATTTTCCCTGCAATTATTCTACGCGGCACGTGCTCACTCAGTTATTAGTATACTTTGTAATTAAAGTATTTTTCTGGGCGTGGCGGGAACCACACTGATGGGTGACGAGTGGTGCAAGACCCTATAAAAGCAGCGTTCTCCGGTTCTCCAAGCGCACTTCTACCCACAAGGTTTTCTCGTCGTTGGTGTCTCAGCAAAACGGCCATGAGGCTATTCGTAAGTGCGCCTTTACGAATGAAAAGTTCAATTTTTTCGAAATTATTATCGTGGGTGGATGTAGAGTTTCTACCTACTTAAACACGAAAAATTTAAGGAGCATCGTGTAAATCTAAGTCATCTTGCTCGTGAATGAAAGTAAAACGAAAAAAGGATACAAGTTACATGTACATGAGAAAAAATTAATATGATAAATTACAAATTATTCTTGCACATTGAGTGATTAAGAAAGTGAAAACACACAATTATTCAGTGCTGACTGAGAAGAGAAAATTTACTCAAAATTGTAAATTATGCCTGATTTTTCTTTTTTTTTATTTGGCGAAACACTAGTTTTTTACCTGAATTCGTTATTTGAACAAATTCACATGTCGCCTGTCTTTCGAATTTAATGTGCATTTTGAAAAAAAAAAATTATATTACAATAAAAATACGTTTTAGCATAGCCATCATCATTGCTGTCATTCACAGTGTATAATAATTATTAGGTTTGATTTATATTCCACGTACACTGATCATTAAGCACATCCACAATTGCACCAACATAAAGCACCTGTCCATATTGAGACGCGTAGGATATATCGTATTTTCACTCAACAAAATCATCTGTTATTCATGTAAAAAGAAATGAAGTAAAACCACATAAATATCTTCTCTCTCCTCCATTTGTAGACCACTCGGGAAGACCGGCTTGTAAACTACTTAATAAAATCCGTTCTCACCAGAGATCCATTACCGACCATGTAATTGATCACACATAAATATCAAGCAATGATAAATCGATTCAACATTTCCATAGATCATCCTGTCGCTCGCGGCTGCATTGGCAGTAACAGAAGGAAAATACCAACTGGCCCACGTTTACGGCTATCAGGGTCCAGCAGCGCCGTTGGCGCATGACGGAAGAGTTATCGATACACCGGAAGTGACACAGGCACGAGCTGCGCATCTTGCTGCGCACGCAGAAGCTGCGGCTAGAGCCAGTCATAAATATGAACCTTATAACGAACTTTACCTGGAGGAAGAACCGTATCAGAGTTCATGGTCGAACGTTCCTGTTCCTCGTGGATATCACGGTCCGTTGGCACCACTGGCTCATGATGGCCGAGTCATCGACACACCTGAGGTATTAAAGAGAAACATCATTAATAAATAAATAAATCAACAATTCTTCACTTATCACAGGTTCAACATGCCAAAGCTGCTCATCTCGCAGCCCACGCTAAAGAAGCTGCCAAAGCTGTACAATACGGATACGATAATGCTGTTTATCAGGAACCCAGTGGACCCAGTGGACCCAGTGGACCATCTTACTCACCACATATACGCATAGCTTATGCACATACTGCCCCCGTTGGATATACAGGACCTCCCGCTCCTCTGGGACATGACGGAAGAGTAATAGATACACCGGAAGTAGCTCATGCCAAAGCCGCTCATCTTCGAGCACATGCATATGCAACTGCCTTAATGACTGGTCAGCATGGTCATCAAAATTATTACTGACTTAAGACATAATCATAAGAAAGCCAACCTATGAATGTTCGATGGACCGAGACTCGTTCCCGAGTGAAGAATCAAAATAGCTACGAGGCTATAGGAGTATAAGACTTGACTAATCATTCAAGAAAAATCATAAAAAAACAAAACACTTATTACCTTCCCTAAGAGTCTCCTTTAATCAAACCCATTTTCGTTTCGACAAAATGACTCTCATTTCCACCAGCAAGATGTCTTCTCATCCATTATTTGTATGTGTGCGACCGTGTCCTCAATAAATCATATATCGTACTCTAACCTCAAACTGTCAACCACTAAATATTTATCAAATTCATAAGTTGCCTTTCTTCCCTCTGTAATCACACGGCGATTCACTCTTAGTTTCTAACCTCTCACTGGACTCGTGTCACGCAGTTCATTTTCGTTCCATTGTGATCGCGTCATTGATTACGATGCATTCGTTCCGGCAAACTATGTCAGTTACGATGCTGCTTTGTAGATAGGTAGGTAACTAGGTACTTAGGTGGGTAGGTAGATACTCAGGTAGGCGTTGCCAATGAGAAATCGAAAGGAAGAGCACTCCCAGACAGTACTTTGACTACATGACGTAACAGAATGGGAAGAAGAATTCACGGCATTCACCAGAATCCACATTTTACCAAGTAAAAGGCAAATATGACTATCAACAATAGAATCGTTTACACTGGTCATATGGAACTTAACCGCATACGTATGTATATAATACAGTCACGTGAAATTATATACCCGTGACACGAATCGAATCGACAACACGGAATAAATACCGGTAAAAATGAACACGTTATATTGGAACTCTTAGTACTCGGTTTGACCACCCCTTGCATATTGTCGCATTCTTCGTCAAGCATGGCCAATCACGTCCTTGCGCACCATTCAAGCTGTCGTCTGTGACGCAGAACGAGATTAGACTGGTTTGACTATGAGTTTGTGATAATGAATTATTATAGGATTGATATTCAAATGAATACGGACATATATAGTGACCTATGACCTGGTCAATGAAAATATTTTCTATAATAGAAAGGCGAGGTTAAAGGAGAGATTACTAAGAATATAATGTAGAGTGGAATTATCGTATGATAAATAAAGAGAAAATTTCTGTCGGCAGCGTATTGAGCGGTTTGTTTTATTTCTGATAAAATATGTATGTATTTTCCTTTGCGTATATATGTATATATTTTATGCATTTTCTGTCTTCTATTATGGAAAGAAATGTGAAAATGCATTATGGAATAGGTCGGTATAACTATTCGACTTGTTATAGCGTGCTTATATAATATGGTATAAGTAAGGTAATTAGGTGGAGATTCATGAAACATGATTTGATAGCTCATCGTTCGAGAATTGAAAATGAAGTAAGACGAGTTGGCACATTAGTATACAGGGTGTATCAAAATTGACAATTTTGGGACAATCTGTGTAATAAATTAAAAAATTTTTTTCAGGTATCCGTATTGGGTCGATTGTTCGTTGCGTATGTGTGTGTGGTGGTATGTGTGGCAGTGTTGGTAAAAATAGTATGTTGTTCATGGCCAACCCGGGAAAAAGAAACTCGTTACATATTTAAGGGATAGAGAGAAAGAGTAATTCTTTATAACATCAATCTAGTCTTCCGTTAGAGGTAGATATGTGAATTTTTATGTTACGAAAGATCTAGATGAAGATCCAATTATATGATTATTATTCCGCAGATTAATATTCCTCAAGGACTCCTCGATCAATGGCTATAGCCGATTCAATCATTTAGTATTGATTATGAGCAGGATTCCAGCCACCGTTCCAGCTTCCACCGTAACCAGGATTCCAGGATGCTGGACCAGATTCAGCAGGTCCTGAGGGAACACGTTGGGCTTCTGCATTGTAAAGTGAGAAGTGGAGTGCCTTTGCCTGCTGGACTTCCGGAGTATCAACTACACGACCATCCGGTCCAAGTGGAGCTGGTGGTCCACTGAAATAAAAATTTTGTTATACGGGTAAGATAAAATGTTTTAATTTAATTTTGATATCGCATTATATATAGTATCTAATTTTCAACCTGTAGTGAGGAATATAGTTCGCCGCAGCATAACCACCGTCGGGGCCAGCATAACCTCCTGCGGGGCCAGGACCACCATAACCACCAGGTACCTTAGGAGCCCGAGCATTAGCCTCTGCCAAAGCTGCCAGATGAGCAGATTTCAACTGTGCGACTTCCGGTGTGTCTACCACTCGTCCATCCGGTCCCAAAGGAGCAGGTGGGCCACCAGGATGACCCCCATAAGCTGCAGGTCCACCATACCATTGTGGAGCCCCTAAGGCCACACTAAGGACAGCAGCTAATACGATCTATGGATCAATGAATAATACATGTCGATAATAATAACCATACAAAACATTAATATATAACAATATATATATTAATGTATAAATAAATATAAAAAACATATATATAATAAAAATACAATCAACTCAATATTCAATTTAAAAAATTAATAAATTTCACATAAATTCTTGCTGATAATTTAATAAGTGAAAGTCTCGTAATATTTTCTCCTACGTTACAACAAGTCTCTACAAAGCATCCTAAAGCACTTCCACTTCACAGTTTCCGGTAACGAAGAGGATGATGGCACCAAGTACTCACAAGTGCGTTCATGGCGCTCTATCACGTCTATGACGATCCTGGTTTATGGTGGCTGATCTTACAGTGATCCTGATCTTGTTGCACGTTGGTACTGCATGTCTGGTGGTGCAGCGGATCGTCCAATTTATAGGTTGGCTTCTATCACCAGGATCACCCCACCCCATCGCCACCACACCCAAGAAAATGCTCTCTTTATGCCCTGCCCTGTAACATTTATGTATAATGCAAGTCTACCGGAGTGCCTGTCTTTAATGCTTTGTAATAGCAAGCATCGATTCTCAATAGGTGTACCAGTATATACATAGTATTGATTAACATTGACATTTCCATCTTGATAATAATTAATACATCGTCTATCCGTTACCATCTAATACAGGAAGTCACCCTGCTGATGATTAGGAATGCAGACTAGATTCATGATCCATATTAAGAATAATCACTACAAAAAAAAATCCGTGTTAGCCATTAAAAACAGACACTGACTGATACGATTTCTTTCAACGGATTCATTACTTGTCATTAAGATCTAATTAATACATGATGAAGATCATTCCTAATGACTGTTATTAGTTTCATTAATTACTTCTCATCAGGATATCCCGGTATCATTTCGAACCATCCAGCCTGTACTAGGTCGTTTTATATGGTTTTGTACTTGAGTCATTTTTCCTACACTTTATCATGGATTCCCGGACGCCCGTTAGATATGAAATAAGTCTTAGCGCCGTTAGGCTATTTCCATTCATGGTTAGGACCTTGACGGGTGCTGCTTTGTAGCAGGAAAATATCTGATCTCCAACATGATCCAGACAAATTAGCACGATCTTGCGCTAACTGGATTCATACATGTGATTAGATGCATTCTAGTAAAAGTAAACGAACGTGTTTTACCAGTCTGATATAGATGTATAATGATCCTTAATGGGTTATAGGATCAAAGTCAGTCCTGTGCTTCAATAGATCATGAATAAAGTAACGAAAGCTGATAGAAGAAAAAGTTGATCTCGAAAAATCTTTTATGATAGAAACAAAACAGTGCAGTATTTAAAACTAGCAAGTGTAACTAGTTAGTAACAGTAGTTATGTAGAACTCTTGTAACTTAACGTCCTGGTTCAGCGACCAGGTCGCGTGTCTTGCTGATATACCGTGAGCACAGTGCGTGTCGTGCACGTTCACAATGCACGAAAGGTGATAAGACAATTTTTAATCGACGATCCTGGCAATGTTGCAAACAGATCTTGACGATATTTTATATGAACTTGAAAAATTATACCTTTAACTAGGTTTATCATTCAACGCACACCTGTATCGCTTAGTCGTATCACGAAAGAATGATAATGTCCTTTCAGGGCCGAGTCTGAAGTAATGGATCTAAAAACGATCTAGAAAGGTCCTCTATCTCTTGTATCTAGATATGTTAAAGGAATTGCTCACGTGGTACGAAGGTCGATCAATACACGGAGAATGGGTATTATTTTTTTGTACAATTTATTGAAACTTCATGGTAAAAATAAGCGTAGAACATGTGACAGCCAGATCGTCATCATATCAAGGATCACCAATGATGAAGACCATAACCACCATAATGGGCAGCCTTGGCGGATTCTTCAGCAAGCACAGACAGATGAGCAGCCTTGGCATGAGCTACTTCAGGAGTGTCGACGACGCGGCCATCATGAGCAAGAGGTGCAGCAGGTCCATGGTAGCCATGAGGTGCAGCATAACCATAACCAGGTGCACCGACTAATACACCAGCATGGGAATGCTCAGGAGCATAATGAGCATGAGCAGCAGCTTCAGCATGAACAGCGTAATGGGCAGCCTTGGCATGGGCTACTTCGGGGGTATCGATGACGCGTCCATCATGGGCAAGTGGTGCAGCAGGTCCATGGTAGCCATGATGTGCAGCATAACCATGAGCGGGTGCAGCTACAAGGATACCCTCTTCGTGACCATAGGCCGGGGAGTAATGAGCATGAGCAGCGGCCTCAGCGTGGGCGGCAAAATGAGCGGCTTTAGCATGAGCTACTTCCGGTGTGTCCACTACCCTTCCGTCGTGGGCAAGGGGTGCGGCTGGTCCATGGTAACCATGGGCTACCGGGACTAATCCATATCCATGTCCGTAGCTGGGACGAGCCAGACTCACTGCGACAAGGGATGAAAGGACAATCTGAAAATGATAAAAATTATTATTAATTAAATGATTAATTTTCGTGCTTTATCGATTGATCTCTTTAGATCTTTATACTAGATCTTTAATTACTGCCAGAATCGGACTCACCAGAAACTTCATATTTGCTAGTTCGGCTGGACCGTTTTCTCTGACTGTTTGGACAGAACGGGCCCGTTTATATATAGGCCCAGGAAAAATACTACCAAGTGGTGGTGCACCGTTCACTTATCACTAGCACCCCACTGCATCGATACCAGTAGCGACTACCTTGGTACTATGGTGGTGGTTTCACATAGACCTGGGTAACATTGACATTTCACATATTGTGAGGAATATTTGGTAATAGGCTAGGAGGCGGTAATGGCTGACGAGGAAGCGAATGAGCAAGAGAGAGAGGTAGCAATGGATTGTGCATAAGTACGAGGGAGCCAGAGACAAAGGAATTCAAGTGAGTGATATAGAGAAAGAAAGAGAGAGAGTAAATACTGAAACTAGACAATACACTAAACCGAGTGAATTTAGATATTAGTAAGAACGCAATCATTGCGTCAATAACGAAACGTGAGCATTGTCGTCGTGAGATATCAGAGCCGCGTTATACAATGTCCAATAGAAAACATGGCGGCACCACTCTTTCGATCGGCATGCGTATTTCGATAATTGACCGATACAGTTTAGGGATTGAGTGTATGTATATATATATATATATATAAATATATATAGAGCAAGATAATATATTGATTGGAGAGATCTTACAAGCACACAGACACTTTCCTGAAAATTTCTAATTATCATTTTCTGCCAGATTGTAATATACCGATATCCAGTCACGTGATTGATTTGAAATCGACGCGGTTAATGATGAAACGTTATAACTTTTCTTTTCTTTTTTTCTTTCATCTCTCTCTCTCTACTTTTATTTATTTTTGTAATTTTTAATGAAAATTTCAAATAATTATTTTTTTATCTATTCGCGTTTTCTTTAATTTACTTAACTAAGGAAGAATATCTCCTACCATTCGCCATTCAAAGGGCATCGAAATTCCGTCACGCGCACGTGACGTCGCACAATACCTCGCTATTATAAAATATAAATCACTTTTAATGAACTTGCATCGCAACGTTCGAGCATTTACGAAATAGAGACGGGAAGCGTAGTAATAGAATCCTTAAGGAACGCTCGATTGCACTCGGCACTAATTAAGAGAAGTTCATTAAGGAATTTCCGATTCGTCCCTGACGGTATACAATTAAACCTAAAATAATTACAGTAATTTAGAAATAATAGAAACCAAAAGACCCCTATCAGAAAGATTATTATTATAATTTAAAATGACCTCCATCATCCCTTTTAGTACTAAGAGACTCTAGTCCATTCGTACAAGTACCGAACCTAACCACACTTTTCGTTAACCTAACCGTAATATCTAGGGGAACCAGGAATTTATATGAATATATTTATACTTCGCCAGGAATATATGAACAATTCACCTTCGACATTCAAACCCAATTAGTCTTCAATGTACATGATGGTGGAAATGGCAAGTTAAAAAGAGATTTCCTTTTTCTGACAAGGGACCTTTGGATTTGGAACACAGTACTCTGTGGGCTTTCACGTTGATTCGTGAAATTTCAATTCCTAGCCCGGTCTCCGCGTACTATTATTTAAACTATACATACGTAGTACGTATACCAAAGTCCTGGGGTAGTAAAGTGGGAGACCACATTGAGCAATTATTATGAACTCTTGTATATAAACGCTTGGTCCAACAGAATTATTACGCCAGACACACCCGATCTCCGTACTCGATGAAATTCAGCATGAAGTTTCTTGTGAGTTTTGTCAGTTACCGGAATACACTTTATTACGATACCAATTTTTTTTATTTATACAATAACAATATTTAGGGTTGATAAAGTTATCAAAGTTGATTAAACAAGCTTCTGATAATTTCTTATGCAATATCTTGGTTCGTCAGTTATATTGCTTTTTGCTTTTAGGTGGTTCTAGCTTCAATGGCTATGGTCGCCGTGGCCAAGCCAGGATATTATTATGGTCACGCTGCCCATGGATACCATGGACCACCTGCACCCTTGGCGCATGATGGTCGCGTCGTGGACACTGATGAAGTGGCACATGCGAAAGCTGCACACTTAGCTGCTCACGCGGAAGCTGCATCCCAGGCATCTTATGGTGGTTATGCTGATGATGGTTATGAATATGGACATGGTCAAGGTGATGGTCACAGTGGTGCCCATGGTTATTCTGTACCTACAGAATACATCAGTAAGGTTGCTCATGTTGGGCACGGATACCATGGTCCTGCTGCACCCCTAGACCACACGGTATAATTTTTAAAATAATTGTTGCTATACCTGAAAAATGTAATAATAATTATTATATAGATTATTTATTAGTAACTACTGTTTATGATAAATTAATTTTTTTGTAACACAGGGACGCGTCATTGACACCCCCGATGTTGCTCATGCCAAGGCTGCACATTTTGCGGCCCATTCCGAAGCTGCTGCTCATGCCCATTATGGACATGCCGCCGATGACGAAGGTTATGGACATGGATACGCTGCAGCTGGACCTGGTGTCTATGATCATGCTGCATCCCATGGATATCATGGACCACCTGCTCCTCTTGCTCATGATGGCCGTGTTGTCGACACCCCTGAGGTTGCTCATGCCAAAACTGCACATTTAGCTGCACATGCTCACGCTGCAGCTCAGGCACCCCATGGTTACGGTGCTTATGAGGCCCATGGGCCAGCTGGTTACAAATGGTGAACCTAAACTCACTGACTTCTCGTCGATCCCGCCATTACAATATTTTTTAAGGTGTTATTTAGGTTTTAAGTGTATAAATAAACCATACTGACCCGTTACACCTGCTGTTTCTTATTGTTTATTGCTCATGGAATTCCTATTCCCTTTTCTTATACGTCGAAAGTTGAATTGCCTCGTACATTATTATTGGACGAAATAGAACGAATTGGAAAGACAAGTAACGCAAATCTATTTTTAGCATACATTCTGTTCAGTTTTCATATATTTAGCCTAGCACACACTGAGACATTAACTGGACAGAGTCTGTGAACATGAATTACATACAAATTTTAGCAATGCACTTGGGTCATTGTTGCAATACCATATAACCAATTGGACTCAAATTGAACTCCATCTGCACTCATATTGTAGTTCGTCGAGTGCCCTATGAATTTGAATAGACACACGACTGCAGTGTGTTTTCTATATATTGACATCATTATGTCACAACGCACGCTTGGCTACAGTCGGGACGTGACATCGGACTCCGATTTTGATAGATGGAATATAACCTATTTTCTATATATTCAGAAATGCAGTCCAACTATGAAAATAAATATCTTATCTCGACCAAAAAATTCCACTAAACTTAAATTGAGCATACTTATTAAATTAATCATAACAATGCTAAATTCACTACATAATATTATATTTTTCTCGTTAAGTAATTTGAAATCTAATATCACAGTTTGAATATGTCTAGAATTTTATAGTACCTGACAAAATTCTGTACTTCGTTGCTATTTAATCATGTATAATGAAATTTCAATTCTTTAAAACAATTTTTCTATTCGTTATTGGGGATGCTCTGATCATTTATAAAATTTCGCTTGAAAGCGACTATTCATATTTCATAAGAAATTAACTTACGATTTGCAACCAGGCGACTTACAACGCAACGACAACAAGTCGTAACACGTGGCCGCAAAGGATTGAGAATCAGAGGTTAACCACAAACAATAGAAAATCCCAAAACGTCCCGGCACGTCGATAATTTCGTGATAATTTCGCAGGCGACAGCGTTCAACTGTCGCAAATGTAACGTCATGCATGATCGACACGTCGGTATGGCAGATTGCGATAAGGCGCAAGAAAAATTCCGAAACAATAACTCATCATAAAGAGTAAATAATTCATGGTCGCTCTTATAATTTTATGAATAGAAAATTAATTAATATTCTATGCAGCTCATTCAAATTGAATATTACAATAGACACCACCGGAGTCATGATATGATTATCAGAATTTCCATCATTTTATTCGACGACCTTTTCCATAGGATCACTTATAGGTTATGAAATAAAAAGATTTTTCTTTAAATCACTTACCAAACAGTATCGTTGGTGTGGTTATGACATAATAAATAATCGACAGGATACAATAGACATTCTTTAGTGATATCCGCCTCTGGACTAACACATAACAAGAGACACACCTTTGTCGCCAATGTTTTTACATTCATCAATGAACCAAGTAGTACCGTCTGCATTGTCATACGTCCAAAATAATGTTAGGCAATTTAAATTCTAAAATATATTAAATGAAAAGAAAATAGACTCAGGACATATATGCAACACCGTATTCACGAGTATAGAATTTTCCCGAGCTAAAAGAAATCGTCTGACACAGATTGCATCTTACGAAAACATACGATCGACCACGACTTTCCACGATTGGATTTATCGCCACGAAATTTCCTCACTTACGTAAATCGAAATAGATATTCATCTATATACCTAGGTACATATTTCATATACATGTAGATGTATTAGCACAGCAAATAAGTAGGTGGATAAGTGAGTAGGCAGGTACACCACTTTTCTTCGAAGTCAATTTTATCATTTAAAAAAAAAAACTTCAGGAATTTCACGGTATAATGTCGATGACTTGCAAACGCTCAGAGCAGTGCGAACAATCAGTTTCTTTTACTTTCTTTTATTAGCGTCAAGCTCTGTTTGTAAGCCGGGCAACAAAGGACCTTGTGGGACCTTCCCCGAAGCACGATACGCCATCTTGGTTATTTGAACTACACCGGTATAAAATTTCGTTCAAAGATTAGCGTGCTCTGCATTTTTCAAAAATGTATATACATGTATGAGATTGAATATATGCTTTTATGCATTTGCATTCTGAAAAATATTATGTACATATATATTATACAATTTAGATAAAAATTTCGGCAGTTGCCGCTGTTGCTGTCATGCGGAAATGTTTGGCGTCCTTGGCAGTTAAGTGACGTAAGAATAAGAGAATAGAGCGAAAGAGAGAGAGAGAGAGAAACGATCTAAAGTTGAGATATAAATAAGAATAAACCTGGTAACAACAAGATTTGATTGGTTTGGTGAACCAGAATGGACATGATACACGCATCTTTGGTACATAAATATAAAATAGCATCGTGTTACGGATCTACTGGATCAGGATCTGAAAGATCTTCCTGGATCTCCACCAGGAACTTACTTTTACCTGATATATATTTTTTTTTTTTTTGAGAATGACAAATCAGCTCGCAGAAAATCTTATAATATTATGCATACGAAATTGACAAGAAAAAATAGTCTTGGATATTGTATACGTTTGAAAAATTGGGTTCTCCCGCGCTTTGATATCACGTCTGGGAATATTGTTTCTAGTCTGATTGTATTTAAGTAATATTTTGAGTTCGAGGTAACAGGTTCAATGATTCGTAAGATGTTATCAGAATATTTTAATGAACTTTCCAATTAATTAAACTTCATGTACCAGGTTCATTAAATAATCCATCAGAATTTCTGGTAAAATAATAAAATTACTACATAACTGACATAAATATTAATAATGGCTAAAACTTTTATAATTATCTGTAAGCACGTGTAATTATCGAGAAACTGATGCTGCGACTAATCAAGATGAATTCCATCGACCCACGCAATGAATGTGCGCCTACCTATGCTAACGATAAAGGTCTGTAAACCGATCCATAGATCTTTCAACAGTATGACGATCTATCGTGAATATTTGACTGATTAATATTATATCACCTCATAACCATATATGCATTACGAGGATACATGAATCTCCATTAAAAAAAAAACTAGTATGAAAAATCTTAAAAATAACATTGATCAACTGATGAATCCCTAGATTCAAATAATACTAAAAACGCAGTGACTTACTTTTCCATAATAATATAGAAAACAAAATTATAAGAAATTATTTTTAGGATATGTTACGTATACTACATATGTCGACATAAGCTACTGTCGTAATGTAATTTTTCTGAAGGGAGATATAAAAAGGCAAAAAAACTAAGAAGAGGTATGACATAGAGAGAAAGAAAAAATAATTTAAAAAACTCCAACTCCTTTACCGCACCGTGTAATGGCGGAATTGCACGCGTGAATACAGACGTCCGTGCGTGCGTGACGGACGTATATGTTTTACGACAAAGATAGAATATAAAAATAAAATGAGCATATGTATTGCCATCGTGTTTCTCATTACTTTTGACACTCAACAGATTTTGTGTTGAAATATCTATTATGATTAATAATTACCAGAAAAATAATAAATTACATGTGTAATCAATGGCTAATAAATGTCATTTGAATTGGGCACGAGTCCCCGCGAAAATCCCGTAAGTCACTATAGCCATGCATGGTTATTAATGGTCGACATTTTCTGGCGGCATTCGCCTCGGGCTTCGCTAAATTAACTACAATTTCGTTCGTGGCTTCTGTTCGACTTGGTGCTAGTTAAAAAAAGTCCTGAATTCGATCCACATTATGTTAATAGTGATCAATAGATACATAGATTCGATTCGGTTTATCTCATAGAGGAATTGAAGGACTCGAAGGATATATCATGCTTCTAAGGACCTTGGTGATTAGTCCTGATGAAAGGAATTCTTTATTGGTACATAAGAAATGGATGGAAAAGAAAATTAATACTTTTTTCTTACGTTGGATGCTGAGGATCTGTGTTTTGTGTTTTTTCTTAATAATATATTTCACTTGTTTTTATTGCTTTTACTTTGCTTTAGGTTTTACGTAGGTTATGTTCGTTTTTTTGGAATTACGCGAAGGTATGCTCGGACTATCTATAGTCTGGATAATATGGAGAATGTACGTATTTATCTTATTCTCTTTTATTATTCTTACAATATGCATATAGGTAGTTTTTAGTAGTAATAATAATATTACATTATTGTAGAAAATCCAATTGAATTTCTCTTATTACGTTTTATTCTGTGGTGATAATTGTGGATGACGTCCTTGTAATATCCGTGTAATATGTGTAACAACAGGATCGTACGATAGGGAACATATCGAGAATTTGTCCTACGGGCAATCAACCTGTCGGAATTTTTTGACCTTGATCACAAAATAGATCGGTCCAATTTTGGCGGGGCTATTCATAGAAAATTTCATATTCAATTAACGTTCGCATAACTTATATGCATAGTTATGAATTTCATGGTCGTCTTGTAAGTACGACCAGTTACTAAGTGAAATATTTAAAAAAAATAGGTTTAAACTGGAATTATTTTAAATTTATTTTAAAATATAGAATCTATAGTCGGCCCACAAGTTAAATGTGTTTTTTTTACAATTCGCAAGCAACGCAATCCGTAGCAAATCATACATCGTTTTCCATAAATTAATGTGAATATATATTAAAGTAGAGAAAATATAAACATTTTATAATCTTGAGAGAAACTTCATTGTTTTCGATCTGTCAAAAAAAACATCGAACTCGTGGACCGACTATACTATATAGCTATATTTAGAACATTTAGCACAATAAAGAATTCGATCGCTAAATAATAAATTATGCGATCAGTTAACGATTGATTTTTGGGTGTCGTGTAGGTACCCAAAAATGTATGTGCATACAAATGTAATAGTAAAGATCAAAAATCTGGCTCAATCATTCCATTTTGCCTGAGGCCCAATTTCTGACCTCGACATTCGGCAGCTGATAATTTCAAAGCATTGTTGGAGGCTGGAGTAAGAAGGGACCCTTTCGCCTGAGGTTCTTTGAGCCTCTGGGCTCCGCGTCGTAATGTCAATGTCATCCGTTTACGAATAACACTTGCTACAGGGCGTGTCTCCCCCAATTGAGAACTCCTGCCAGATTCACATATATAAAGGGGCACAATTCCACGGTAGAGCATAACAGTCCACTTGTCAGCGAGTACTGGAAATCCAGCAGCGCTAACTAAATCTCAATCATGAAGGCTTTCGTAAGTAAAAATTAAGTAAACTAGTAAAGTTAAATAAAGTTAAGTAAAGTAGTAAAAAGTGAAATTTTCAAAATTCCATAAGAAACAAAATTCTAAATCGAAGAAACAAATCTGTAATATACGCAGAATTTTATACAACTTTGGAGTATAATTCGTCCTAATGGATTTCATTTTGAAAATCATTATTTTCTTTTAGATCATTCTGTCCGCCCTTGCCGCCGTGGCCGTAGCCAGTCCTGGTTACCTGGCATCCGCTGTCGTGCCCTACCATGGTTACCATGCAGGAGCTCCTGTTGGTCTGGATGGTCGCGTCGTAGACACCCCCGAAGTAGCTCATGCCAAGGCTGCCCATTTGGCTGCCTATGCCCATGAAGCATCCAGGAATCTCCACGCTTACGCTCCAGCCCTTGCCTACGGTGCCGCCCCTGCAGTTGCTCATGGTTACGGTTATGGTGCCCACGCCTACGCTCCAGCTCTTGCCTATGGATATCACCACGCTGGTGCCCCCATCGGCCATGATGGACGCGTCGTAGATACCCCCGAGGTGGCTCACGCTAAGGCCGCCCACCTCGCCGCACATGCTCACGTATGTAGCAAGTTACTGCCCCTTACATAGAAATGTCATCAATGAACTGCCTATAGGATAGTTTGATGACTACTATTTTCTTTGACCTCTAGGAGGCTGCCAAGACCGGCTATGGTGTCCATGCCTATGGTGTCCCTGCCCTGGCTTATGCTGCCGCTCCCGTCTACGCTCATGGATACGCTCATGGTGCCCCCATTGGGCATGATGGACGTGTTGTCGACACCCCTGAGGTCGCTCACGCCAAGGCTGCCCATCTTGCTGCCCATGCCCATGAAGCCGCCAAAACCGCCCATGCTGTTCACTACTGGTGAATGGGATGACTATATACTACTCCAGGATATTCAGCTAGACACTTGTTATATGTGACCCCATAATGATTCAGACTGACTACCATTTCTACTGAGTATGCTACGTGGGGAAAGGCTTCGTGAATCTCTGTGGAACTGATATGACGAAATCCGATGTCACTTATACGGATTAAATAAATATTAAAGTGCAATATTTTACGAAATCTATATGTAAATATCGTGGTTTATTCATTTAACCCATCCTGCACAGTACGTGAGTTTATAGTCGAGGAGAATTGCTTCATGTGGGATCGCAATGGTCTTGCAGACGATTATACGAAATATTAATCGACGAAGATTGTTGGATAAAGTAGATATAACTGATCAAATCTTGCATTAAGTACAAGTTCATATAAACTGACATACACCATATATAATTAATTCACAAATAAAATGGGTTAAAGTTGCAGCAAATGTTTCCAATTGCGGTGGAAACATAGTCGTAGATGGCAATTAAAAATATTCTTGTCAGTTCGTACAACTAAATATATTTTCATAACAGATTAAGTTGTGGATTTCATATATGACGGATATGATTAATGATTACAAGAAAGATATTTGGGTTAATTATTTTTATACAGAGGTCATCTTAATGATTCGGCTTTTGCAATTTCCAATGACTTGCGCGCCATTTCCAGAGCACCTTGTCTAGTTGCATTTCCACCTATAAATCGAACGGAGTGCACAAAAATGCAGTTGTCTATACCGGAAACACTTGACAATTCCTCGTCGCGTAATCCAGCCCATGCATTCGGTAGAAAAAGTCTGCGAATTAATGAGCAATATTTACAATTTGTATAACAAATAAATATCAGAAGCATTGCTAAACAAATACCTACCTAGCAATGAAGCTACCTTCGCACACTGGAACTGCCTGCACTCTATAAGACTTGTCTTTAAAGATTACGTATTTAATTAAGGGATCCAACCCCAATTCCTTTTCTAATTCGAACAGATGCTCCTTCCATGGTACAAGTTCCGTCAATTCAAGTATTTCACCGGTTGGGTCAACCTGTAAAAAGGGGATTAGATTTTAGAAATTAATTTTTGCAAGGAACTGTCATACGGTTAGGACATGTATTAAAATGATTGTTGCAGAGTATATATAGGACCATAAGAACAAATCTTACAGCAGTGTAACTGTTTGACCTCGGTGCACAATGGCGAGGAGGTGATTGGGGAATAGAAATGCCTATTTCTTATTTTTCTACAGCGACAATAGAAGAGTGGTGGTGTTTCATTCTCATCGTGATACGTTAACGTGCTATTATATTCAAATTCCTATAAATGTCAGGGCAAGCATGTAATGCACACGGGTAAGAGTGTAAGACAAACTCGAGTTATGGTCCAGTTTGAGTTGAATATATTTGCAACGCTAATTTTAGTCTTACTGACACATATTCAAAAACGTCAGTAAAAATTACGAAACTAATCATTGTATATTTTGCAAATTATTTAATTGCATTCGAGAAATAGATTTCTAATTGTGGACTTAGAGTTGGTGTTTGCAATAAATAAAGAAATACATACGTCGAATCGCTTATTTACAGTTTCTCGTACTATAGCCCTTGCAGGCCACCATACTCTCGCTGTGTAGTTTACAAATTCTAAAAATTCTTCTCCAGCAAGTGCCATAGCTTTGTAAAACTGCTCATCGATATTCAAATCCTTAGTGTTCCAATTAGGATTCAGTCTTGATACGCGGGCACTTAAATTTGTCACTATGCGATATCTAAAATAAATAATAAACAATTGTTACTTCCATTTAGTTAAATAAGATTTCGATGGGATTTAATATGTTCTGCATTCTTACTTTGGTTCTCCATCAAACATTGGAACGCCATTGTCTATAGCATCAATTTCTTTAATTAATGTATCATAGACTTTCTTAAAAATATTGCTAATATCTGTTTCATCGTTCACTTCAGGTATTAATTCCTTAATAATTTCAAAACCAAAATGACAATAAATCAAACCAGCACTACTTAATTTAATAGTCCAATTATATCCTGGCTTATTAATCACTGTGCTTACAGATTCATTAAAGTCTCTGTATACAAAATTAAAGTAGTATTAATAGAATATTTAAGAGTATTTTAAAGCTTACTATGATTATAAGATCACATGAGTTTAATAATGTTAATGTATGGACCATATATATACCTCATATGATGATCATATCGATATTTGGAATGATCATACACTCCTCCAACATCGACTACAATATCACATGTATCCAAGATAGCCTGATCACGACTTCTGCAAAGGAGAATAACTAATACAGAATAGATACTAATAATAAATACAAACCTATATAAAAACATATGAGAAGAGATATGTATACCTGACTATGGTAGCGTTCTTATATCGTGGCAGCTGCTTTAGCATAAAACAAGCCAGTGCTTCGTCACAGTGAAAACAACCATCATGTGTACCAATTTTGATTTCTGACGACATGGTCCTAATATATCCTAATAAGCTTACAGTCCTGGGATAAGAAAACGCAACGAAAATAGAAGGATTCGTCATAAAACTAGTACAAACTTTTCTCCAAACACCATACATTATTTGTATACATTAATAGACACAACAATGAAAGCATAAATATTAATAAGTAATAAATAATATATATTTAAATAAATTCTCACCAGTTTTGTATAACGATTTAATAAAAACTGATGTACGATACAATTTTAGGTTAAGTTAACGTCCAACACGTTGTATGTACATACACCACAGCCCACTACATATGGCCATTTTACAATGCAACGGATACGGGACATGGAACACGTAACACGGCGCGGTATTCAATTGTATTTTTTTATTATTTTTTGTATTCAATCGTTTTTCTGAGTGGTTTTTTCAGAAAAGGTGGTCCGATTTAATTGTAACTAGGCGCATTCGACAGCCCTTAAAAAGTCTAAAAATATAGTATATAATAAGTTGAGATTATCATTGCAGATGACTGAGAACGGGTTTGGTGGACCAAAATCTGTGGTGGACCTACGTCCACCGCACTCGTTCTCACTCACCTGTAATGATAACCTCAAGTTATTATAACCTGTAACCATCAGCGTTGTAACGCGAACAGCCTACCGACTCAGCCATGATGCTCATTTGATACTGGTTTAAATTTATGATAGATATTGATTTATAATAACTCAAAATTTCTATGAACTTTTTTCGGTCGTTTCGGCGTTTCATTTACCAACGATTTTAGCCATTAATTTTTTAAAGTTCATTTTCGGCATGATAACTTGGCGGCCATTCATGATTAGAGAACTATTTCCCTATGCTTATACTTGTGTTGGGGGATGCTTTTTGGGGCCTAGAGGTGCAACCCAAAAATCGAAAAGATTTGAAAATTGAAATTTATAGCATGATATATTCTT